>JAODKF010000049.1:4067229-4086545 GCA_026779585.1 Mormyrus proboscirostris
GGGGGGGGGCCAGGTTCAGAGATTAAGTCAGTTCTTCATGTCCAGAACTGAATTCCAGGTTCTGTGTATGACGTCAAATTTACCTAAGGCTGTGGCATTGGAAGACAGAAACGTCTGCATGCTAATTAGCATTGACGGTGGATCTGGGCGGTGAATCTCCAAAAACTGAGGATAAAAAAAAATACGACCCAAACGTCACTCAAGGATTGTTCCATCAAACATGCAACATATACAATGGCAGAAGGGATGGGGCGAGGGGCGGGGGGGGGGTCTTATCCGGAGCGGCAGCAGACGGTGATTGGCAGCTCGGAGAGTTATCCGTGGTTCACCGGTTCACACTGGCAGCAAGGCCCCGGCATAAGAGGGTGTAAAACTATTGTGTGTCTGAGCCTTCATGCTCTTCCGCGACTGTCAGGCTTATCTGTGGGAGGGGGGACAGGGTCAGGAAGTGAACTGGATTCCACTCTGTATGATGCCCTTGCTGATGATGAGCATGACACCTGCACGGGGACAATGAGGGGCCCGGCTGGAGCTCAGGGGCCACAGCTTGGCACTGCGGCAGGCCTGGCGTCACTGTGAGAAATGAGGGCGGCCCCTACCTCAGTCAGGCCCCGTCCCTGCTGTAAAGGTTTTCTGCTCCTTAGTCAGACTGTTTTCCTGTTCCTTCATGCCCCTGTGCTCATTTTCCCTACTCATGCAGGTTTCTATGAGCTTGTTAAAGATGTACACATTTTGGACTTCCTGTTGCTGTAATAAATATGCTAATATTTTTAATTTCTCACCCGAAGGCTTTGTGTCTCACTGTTATTTCGCCCCTGCCTGGGAAGCGTAGAAGGAAATATTGCTACAGCACACATGAATCCCCCCTCCCCGACCCCGAACAGAACCTCAATCTGTCTCCGGTGCTCGCCGAAACCTGAATCACCCCCCTACCCTGGTTTGGGATTCGGGGTGTGGTGTCTCTGTAGTAGCTGGGTTGGGGGGGAGTTCTTGCTTTTGAATCGAGCTTTTGTTTTTGAAACGTCTAAGTGGATTTCACGCACCATATTTCTGCTAGCAGGTACGACAGGAGGTCAGAGATGGAGCGAAAACCATCCCTAACGAATCTAACGGCGCCGAAATAATTAAAAGAAAATGTGGCTAATTGTATTTTTATTCCCCCCCCAGAAAGCTTGTAATTCTGAGCGGTGGAATAACTCATGATTCTGCAGCCGGTTACAGGCAGGCTGCAAAATATAGCCTTAACTGTGCATTACACATCAGGGCTAAGAGGAGATTAAAGAAATTATAATGAATATTTATTACAGTGGTACAAGTATCCCTCTTAACCTGCCTGACTGGCTGCTGGGAATGCGATTGACCTGTCACACAAGCTGAAGCAGTATATGAGATATATATTACACACAGAGCTCTGAGCTTGCCTCCTACAACCCAGGAGCGCTGCACGGCGTTATACCAGCTTGTGGTTATGCACTGACAGTATATTAGCTTTTTAAAATGATATCAACAAAAAAACAACAGAAATACGCACAGGAGATAAACAGGAGCATAGGCGGCGTTACGTTTCCAAGAGGCTGAGGTGTAATATCACTTTGTGGTTAAAGAATGAGGGGGGAAGGAAAGAGGCTGGGTAATTACAGAAGGGAGATGAATACGGCCTGCTGTTCAGAGCGGAGCTCTGATCTCAGCAAGTATGAAGATAATATCAGAGCAGCTCTGGTAGGCGCCATTGTTCCTCCGATGAGCCGACGGGGGGGGGGGACCTCCCAGTGATGGATCTGGCAATATCCCCAGGATGAAGGCCAGGAAGCCTCAGTTTATGCTGCTTCAACAAGCTGCCAAGTGGTGCTGAAGCAGCCGTTTGAGCTGCATTTAACCAAATGCCGCTGGCTACAGACTGCCCCCACCCCCCGCAAAGTTCATCGTGGATCTATGATGCAATGCATCCCCCCCCACTCCACAAAAGCACACAGACACATTTAAATCAGCAAAACACTCAAGGTTTATCTCAGCTGAACCTTTCCTGAAGTTCTATTGGCATTATGAAAAAGTCCCCTTTGTCTTCGCTGAAAAAACAGCTCCTCCTGATTGGGTGTCATGTGACATCCAGGCCAAGGACACTGCTTCTGGCTGAGAGCACCAGTGTCTCCTTACCCAGGTTCACCTGCTACAATGCCAAAGGTGACGGGCTTTTACACAAGGTAAGGTCATTGGTTTTCGAACGCGTGGAGATCCAATCTTTACTGGCAAATTTTAAAACAAAGCACAGACAGAAGAGGCATTCTTACTGTCCCCAATTTGCAATCCGTTGCCAGCTAATGACTGCTACCATATACCATATGACAAGTTCCCGAGACATTTCAAGAGCTCTGCTGGGGGAGAGTGGAGCCTTTTCTTAACCAGAACACCACCATCGGGGAACATGGGACAGCCCTGAAGGATCAGCAGTGGTCCACAACACTAACCAAGACCCTCAATTCAAAGCAGGGATGCAGTTTGTCGGCAGGGCTGCTTTTAATTTCCACCGCTCATGTGCCTCTGTACATCCATAACAGGAAGTAGATAAAAGTATCTGCACTCTCCGGACCTGTGTATACGCTTATAGAGGAAGGAAGTGTGAGGAATGACTATCCACCGCTGAGAAGAAGGGAGCGGTCCGCAGGAGCATCACCAAAGGAGAACGTCGTCATTTCTTGATCCACTCAGTTAAATTTCTCCAGCCTTCCACAGTGCTCCATAAGTAGGAACAAATTGCTTCTTCAATGGCCAGAGTCACATTTAAAGAGATTACCCGGTTCGATCTCCAAATCCACATGGCCACTGGAGGCCGGAGTATGGGGACCCTCTCTTTTAGCATCTACCTGCTTAGTCTAATCCTACACCAACCCACCATTTGGTGAAGATTAGAAAATCTGCAACCTGCGTGGATCTCACATTCCAGGAGCCAGATAATCATCCCATGGGATTCTGGGTTCGAATCATGGCTATTACGCCAGTGAATAGCACCCAGATTAAAATCTGACATGATAATGAACCGTATAACATGGGTAAAATGGTACAAGTGGTGGAGGAGGATTTCAGCATAGCAAACACATGTGGAGTTCGATCAGGATTCTATCCAAAGCCCTGACCTTTCCGAGAAGGTGGAGAACATCTCCTCCAGACTCTGCTCAGCATGATCGGTGCCACACATTAACGCTCTTCAGCTGCATAAGGTCCATGTCCTTCATGTCACATCCTGCTTGGTGTCACACATGCACGCACACAGATGCACATTTGATGTGTTTCCAATTCCAAGCCCCCCACGCCCCTATTTGACCCGGGTCAATTTCAATTCTGGAACGCTCAAATCACCGATATTCCAGTGCTGTCAAGCTGGGTTTAACCAATCAATTGCAATCCATCTTATGCCGCTCCTCCACCTCGCTGCACAGCAGGATTAAATCGCTACCAAAGCTCACCATCCCTGATGGCGTGAAGGGGGGTTAAGGAGAAAGGATTGGGGCAGTAATTACTAGGCTACTCTAAAAAAGATTCCCCACCACTTTATTGTGTTTTGCTTCAAACCTTTCGTTCTCCCATGAGTGGGGGGGGGGGGGGCAATAGGTAGAGCCCTGCCTTCAAATATATCTGCCTCAAAACGCAGTAGAACCTCCACCTGCAGGCCGGCATTATTCCTGAGCAACTGGCTTTGAACTGGACGGCGCTAATCATTTTTTTTAAGGTGTGAGGACAATGATTCCATCTTCACACTGCGTATAAAAATTGCAAAGTGGCATTTTGCCTAAAAGCAACGGCCCCACATCATAAGGGGGAGTCAGATATTCAGAAAGTGCATCCAGACAGCCGGCGCACCGCCCACCCCCACCCCCCAAAATAAAAGGGCAAGGCCACTCTGTGTTTTGTTCCGATGCTCATCAGGGAATCAATTACATCTAATGAAACCGATAATTGCTTCACCCTTAATGTGAAAAATAAAACCTCGGACCATTTACGGAAGGCGTCGCGCTGCATCTTTATCAGCAGAAGTGTTCCCTGCACTTATTTCAACAGAGAGAAACTTGCCTTGCGACCAACTGGTATCTGAGAAGGACGCGGGGCGGAATGTGAGCCGCAGGGGCTGCGGCGGTGAGTGGGTCCGCGTTCCGCCAGAGCGGGAACCGCACTGGCCTTCAGATCCCGGGCACAGGAAGACAGTCAAAGGAAGCTGGGCTGCCACGTGCCGACACTGATCCCACCCCGGTCTGGAAAGCAATGACAACACCGAAGCTACCAGTCAACTGCAGCAGTGGCGTGCCAGAGGCCGCAGGCCCGCTCTGTCTCCATGGAGATGCAGCATGTCCTGCTGAGAGTCCGCATTTCTCTGATTGAATTTAAACAAGATCCCCCCCCCCACACCTCTCCTCGAATACCCCAGCATGCCAGGCTTGATTAAGCAAGGAAGCATTAATAGATCAGTTGTGCTGCTCATAATCAAGTTATACTAGATTAATGGGTCATTAATTGGTCAAATGATACATGCTAGTCAGCCACAGTGTGTTGAATAACCTAATATGTCAGTCATATAAAGATACAAATTAGTATATTTTTAATATCCCCCATCAGGGGATCATGGGATTTTCGAGATTTGGTATAATCTAATGCATTTGGGTGGATTCAAACAAAGCTTGTGTTTTCCACTCATCTGCTTCTGATGGTGTCCCGGTCCAGTCACTTCCCGGATGCAGATCTGCCAGATGAGCCAAATGTGGAGGTGTAAGGAAGCACACTAAACCCGTGCCGATTTACGCGTCACCAACCCTGTGTACGTACAGAGCCAGCCAGACCTGAAGCGCTTCTTTTTTCTCTCTTTATGGGCTGAGATGGTGCTTGAATGCGGTTGTTCAGGAGAGACTACTGCTAATTATCCAGTTTGCAACCAGAGGGACCTTCGAAATGGTGGTGGAACGAGGAGGCAGACGTAATTGCAGCCAGCACCCAAACTCTCGTCCTGATGTGCCGTTCCTGGACGGGGCTGACCCTTAAAGAATGCCTTCTGTGAATCATTATCCAATTACCTAAACATCTGTGCCCAACCAGATTCCCATTCAACTAAAGCGGGGCACAGTGTCTGAAATGCCATGTGAGTTGGGCAATTAGGGGAAGTGCCCCATGGTGACACTGACATGCCCTGAACCACCTTGACCTCTCCCCTTTTTCATCACATTGATCAAACCAACTGATGCGAAAGCTCAGGAACAGTGCTTTGAAGTACAGAAAAACGTAGCTCCGGTCAAAGAGAGGCACTCTCCTTCTCCTCTTCCACCATACAGGCTCACGCCTCCTGGGAAGCTAGAAAACCTTTTGGCCGCAGCTGGTCTTACGGATTCATCGGATTCATCGACGAGGACTTTGGCCAGAGGGCTGGAATGTGGGGAAAGCTCATGTCAGAGGATGGGAACGGCGAGTGATCCGGACAGGGATGAAGCAGACAAGATAGCAAGGCCTCGCTCCCTGCGAGAGCATGACCTAGGTGGTGCAGCTAATCCCATGACACGGTGGAAAATGTGCAGCTCGCTTCCCTCTCTCGGGGCTACGAAAGCCAGGGCTGCATGGTCTGTCTCGAATCAGCGGCACGGCTCAAGTCAACAATACGGCTCTGAGGAGCATTAGGGCCTTAAATAAATAGGGCTGTATGCATTACTGCAAGGAGATACAGTTACAGGCACACTCTCTGAAAGACGAACATGCTGCGAAGGGCTGTGGTACAAACAGGGCTCGTAAAATGCTGTGGCAAAGATGGATTGTGTTAAAAAAAAAAACGCTATTTATGTCGGCAGGACAGTGAGTAGAACGACCGCATAATGACACCGGTATCGCACTTCACTAGGGTACAACAGCAAGATGTCGATTAATCAACAAAAAGACAGATTTACAGGATTAAAGAAAAGGTTTTGATTTGAAGCAGGAGAGGAGAGCCATTCCCTGAGCTCAGCCCCCAACACAGAGTGGGGGGGTTTACTGCCCCTTCACACAACAGGGACGCCATGCTCACCCAGAGATTACGGTGTAATCAGCGTCGCAACCAGCTGGTGTCCGTTGGCCTCTACAGGGTCGGGGTTGGGGCGACGAATGAGCTAAATGGGAAAACGCTGCACCCACCAGATTTCAGAAGAAAAAACAAGAGAGATTGTCAATAAATGTCAAAGCAAGGAGTAGGAGATACAACAAGCAGGAGCGATGAGGGGCTTTTAGGAGCTACACAAGCACGAGGTGGCATGTTTCTGGATGAAAAGCTTGTTATCAGTGTGTACTGAGGGGCCCAAGGATTACCATCTATTATCATATAAATCTCCAGCGTACCATGAGGCAATTTCTGCCACATGGATCGTTTAGTTTTTGTGCGGGTTGCCATTCTTCTCAGCTGGGTGTGGACACCACCTTCCCATTAAAAGCAAGCAGTGTGCTCTCAGAGACATCGGCATTTCATATCATCCCTGGCCATTGTTTGCAAATGCAAACACGTGTTATTCTTGATGACAAGACAGGAATAAAACTGCTCTGTCCTTCTATAAGCAGAAGACGACCTGGAAGGGGAAGAACTTGAGACAAACTTGAGCCCTATCTGACATAAAAATGACCATATGATTAGGGTTTCAACCAGTATACCAGAATTTTTACTTGCCTTTGCAGTTTCTGACATGGATTAAAAATGGGATCAAAGCGGGAAACACAGATCAATATGAATGTTAACATCTGCAGCCCAAAGGCAATGAGTGGCAGGTGTGAGACCCCAGCCCTTCTACAGCTTGGCAACATTTTTCTTTGTGCAACGTTTTTTGCAAAGAGGCTCACCTGCAATGGAGGGCTTTCTCATGAGCGATATCTTTGCTGGGCCAGTGGCTACGACTTCATCTCACACCTGATCCAAAGGGGTGGCGCTCACGTCTCGCACCTGATCCTATGCAGCTGGCCAGAGTAGCCACAGGGCAGCCCGGAGCTACAGCTGCAGGATGGGATGGTAATGACCCTATGACCCTTAATAGGCCCAGGGAGCAAAAGTCCACTGTACCCTCATCTCCTCTCTTCATGACCAAACTGGCACCCAAACAATCAAATGACCATTCAGCTCCCTCAGCCTTTCAGTTTGCCCAGAAGACCATCCACTTCACATTTATGCCTTAAAAGACCAGAAAAAACCCCACTCCAAACAAATAGAAAGCTTTCTCTCTAACTGAAAGGCTCAATCAAATCAGAGATAATTAATGCTCTCTTGTAAGGAGTCTGATGGAACTTAAGTAGCAGAGGCGAAAATTACAGAGGACAACACTCGTGTTAGCCAGCAGCAAACCAAATACCATATTCTGGAGGTGATATAACACTTTTGCACCATAAAAAAAGAGTAATCAATTTGAAGGGGGAATTCCCCTCATTACAGTTGATATGTTTTCTCTCACCTCTCAAAATGCTGGAAAACATTCCATCATCTCTCATATTTAATCAGCCTCCAATTGTCCCAGCGACTCACAGATAAGCCCTCATTTACAGGAGGCCTGCACGGCCTTCAAGCCCTTACGCGGAACAATCGATTGCGATTCGATACGTACATAGGATATTTCATTTCTGTCAGGGTCTGTGCCCATTTAGTCCTTCTCCCCCGGTGGATATCAATAAAAAAAATGGAAAATTTTCTTATTATTTCATATTACTTTGTACAAAAAAATGCATGCAGCTTTTGAAAAATATATGGGCTTCACACAGGCCAGCATGTCAGCAGAGCGGTTCAATCGAATGTGCCGTCTCTGTTCAAGTTATGTTTGTCTTCCTGACCACGCTTCCGCTCTCCGTATTAAAGGCATCACTGGTGGAAGGAATGATCCGGAGCATTTTCGGCTTAACGGTTTCATGGCCACGAACAGAGTGGCCTTTCGATGCATATACCTAATATCCCCAGGGTGAAGCAGCAGTACAGGAGAGAGTAACAGAAGCAAAGGCCCTATCTCCATTAAACAGTCAAGGAGAAGCTGACTGAGTGTTAACGACAGTTTAAATGACTTACCCTCTGACCTCTCGGGAAATCGCAAATATCTCCCTGATCAATTTTATTGACCCCACCCACCTCATTCGCACAAATTGCGTCGGTCGAACAGCCACAAGTACACTCAGCGAAACGCTGGTCATGGAAGTTGTGGTAAGCCCATTTCAGAAGAAATTAGTAAAAAACACAAAGCTGGTAAGTAGCTAAACTAATCCATAGCAATAAAACATAGTTGTTTTTTTTTTCCTGATGCAAAACCTTGCCTAAATTTCTGTAGTGTCCTTTTATTAGCTAACTAATGAATGCTGTAGGAGATGAAGACTAAAGAACTTTAGAGAGACAGGATAATGCCCTGAGATTTAGTCATAAAGCAATATTTCAAGTTTATCTTTGTAATTTAATCCATATACCAACACTTGTTCATTGTCATAGCTGGGATTTGGCAATACGAATCAATTGGGACTTCTGTGGGACTCCCAAGAGGAGGGCCAGTAATTGAATTAGCTGTCCTCAAGCCCGTGCCTGGGCATGCTGCCGTGACAACGGCTCTGGCGATCCATCATGCTTTGCACTTGGACCATCAGAAGGAAAAGAGAAAAACCTACCTTTTATAATCAATATCCATTTTCCGGTCCCATCAAGCAGTTCCTTGTGCTGCTCAAAAGCCACATATTAGCAAATGTGTCATCTAATACCAAATAAAAGGCAACCTAGCAGTGAAAATACCTCCATTTATCATCATTTACAATGATGTTGTTGTTTTTTTTTTTTTTGGAGATTTAGTGCAACATTGTTTTGACTAAATAAAACGTACCACAGCTACAGTACTTAAGATGTTTAGGAGCAGAGAAAAGCACCGTAACCTTGGCATGAAGAATATTCTCTGCTTTATTCTCTTCACATACTCCTATCCATAGAATTATCTAGAATAAAGAGCAGACAACGACAAACCAAGGAGATTGTAACAGAAAAACTGAACCATAATCATTCACATGGCTCCCAAAACATCCAAGTAATTAATATATAATAAGCAAATATAACATGCATTACTATAACCTTGTTCTGTCTGTCATTGGCATTTTATGGCATCAGTATGTCTGTCCAATTAAAGACGTTAAATATTCACGCATATATTTTGCATGAAGATGCTGCCAAATATGCCACAGTACACCCTGTGACATAACATGGTAAAAATCACAGCCGATTTTGGCAATTTTATTATTTGTTTTGTTTACCTGATGTCATTTGCAGCTAATGCACGTCTGTCTTAATGGGAATGTAAATTGCTGTAAATAAGAGCGTCTGCAAAAATTAATAAATGCAAATATAAATGTAAATATGCAGGATGAGGCGGCAAACAAAGTCTTGGCTGGCTTTCTGGGCTTTAATGGGAATTTAATCAGATACATGTCCAGCAATACCATGCCGGGATCATACTCACATTACCAGTGGTTTCTGGAGCCAAGCTCTTATTTAATAGCCTGCTTGGGCTTTAAAATAATCCCCGTTCCTTTCGGGGAAAGAGTCCCCATTTTAATCCTGTGAAGGGACACACCCAAGGTGGCAAGTGACCCAGGCTCAGGTTTCTATCCTCCAGAGTGATACGAGGACCTTTTCCTCATTAGTGTTAAAGGGCCATCATTAATGCACTGTAACCACGCTCACACTCAGAAGCCCAATGGGTCAAACGGCATCCAGCCCACTCAATGACCCACCACACCCAGTGAACAGCACAGTGTCCCAATCACCACAAAGGGCCTGGTATTTCTGCATTGTCTCATTTCAGATGTGTGCTGCAGATGAAGCGAACGTGGAAAATAGGTAAAGCAGTAGAACGTGGGGGCCAGAGATTATAGCTGATCTATCTACCGATATTTAGCTAGAGAAAGGGCCAGAGAAGTACTAAATATAGAATGAGATATTTTCAGATGGCATTAAGGGCAAGAACAGTGCTTGTAATTATATTGAGGATGAACATGTCAGAGACATCCTCAAAAACCCATACTGGAAGACTCCATGTCCGTTTTTTCCCTATTCATCAGATTGAAGGTTGACCTTATCAACACACGAGAATGTCATTTAATTTCCCACGGAGGCCGCATAGTCTTTGCCCTCCAACGATCAATTTCCAATCGCGGAGCTTTTTGGGAATGAACACCCCCCCCCCCCTACAAACATAACCGACATCAAACTGCTGCGCTTCCTCGATGTCCATTATACCCAAGATAGATGGCTGCCAGGTTTCCAGGAAGCCTTTCCCACTCCCACTGTACCAACATTATGCTTAATAATATAATGAGTGCGTGACAAGAATCACACAACAGGAGAGACTGACCTTCTGAATTAAGATGCATACAAAGCCGATGATATAAATCAGTAAAAACGGAAAAAGCGGACACCAGTTTTAGCGTGTACCCACATGCATTTTATATGTGCTTGCACTGTACAATATGACTAAGCTTAAAACTTGACAACATGCAATTAGGCTAATGGCGATTAGTGCAATTTCAAATTACGCTAATACAACTGTTGAAGCAACCATCAACAACTGAATGGATCAAAACATCTTCATGTTGACTCCACAGATATGCACATTGTTTATTGTTGCTTTTGGCAAAATATAAATAGTATTTTTAAGGAAGAATGCAATAAAAAATCTAGCCATTATCTCTGCATTTCCAATAACTCTGAAATATGCAGTTTCTATATGAGTTTCTAAAAAGACTTTGTTTAATGAGTTTTGTTTGTGCCTTTTTATTGAACTTGGTTTTGTGGGACATTTATTTGAATACTTTGAAATGTATTTCATATAAGCTTTTATCTGTCAAGTGTTCATAGCCTGTACTTCACAGTTGAGTCTAAAATACAGCCCACATCCCAGGCGAATGATGATTATCCAAAGGGCACCCTTCCCATCAATCAGTGCTCACTCTGTCACTGATTACAGGCAAAGCATCCTTCACTGTACTGGCCATAAAAATGAGCAGTGACTTGGAGGTCAGAGGTCAATGCCGGTTCCACATATTCAGCAAATGACCAAACTGGGTCTACTGGATGCTGAATCTTGAGTGCTCCGCCTGGACTGCATACTAGTAACAAGCCAGACCGTTTTACTCACTGTCTCACAGGCAACTTTTAGCCATGAAATTAGATTAGCAATTATGTCTTTATGTTGGAATTAGTTTTATGGGAATATTATGCTCACAAAACCAAAAATTAAAAAAAAACATGTCTCTTGATATCTTCACCTACAAGTAATGATTTAACTCATTAAAACAATCATTAGGAATAAAGGTTTTACGTGTTCCACATAACCAGCGAGATACAGACCCTGGTGTCAATGCAGGACATCACCTGCTGAACTCCCAGCCTTTAAACATATAGAAATGTTGAGGGTGTTGAAACGGACAAAGGTCACACAGTGGACCAAAGACGGGAGACAACAAAAGGATGCAGTCAAGATTATATTCTAGAACATGTCCACAGCCATTCTGGTTTACTACTAATATACAGCATATACAAATACATACTGTATACAAGTACATCAAAGCCGGGAGACAATAGCAGATTGACAAGCACGTGGAAAAGAAATCAGCACAACCGATTAGACATTGATCTATTCATATATATCCTGGAGCCTATTGTGAATGGGACGCCACAGTGCCCCCCTACAAAAATTAGGGACATCTAGCCGGCTCAATCACACGTCTTTGGACTTGGACTCATGGGAATCTGACCTAATCCCAAGAAGAATCTCGTAGAAACTACAGTAAGAAAAACGAACCTGTGACCCTGGATGGGTGAATCCCAACGGCCATCGAGGGTGGAGGGATGTTCTCAGCTGGGACATATGCAGAATGCGCAGGTAGAGTGCATACAGCAGTGACAGATACAAGCCATTTCCAACACGCCAGCAAATTATGTCATCATCCCCCATCTGAGCGCTGGCAAGGAGGCCCGGTAAGTGACGGGCAGAGCCACATCCGTAACTGGAGTGGTGGACTGCGGTCCTGCCTGCTGAATTGCAGCAACACCAGCCCTGGTGATGGCCATTTGAATTGAAAATGTCACGCCCACATACCAGGAAGCGAAATGGACGCCATTCTCGCTGGCGGAGAGGGCGAAGCTTCGAAGCCAGGTGGCTTGTTACACGGATGTTCCAAATGCAAAAAAAAGAAAAAAATGTGCTGGGCCCCCTCCCACCGACGTACCGTTACTCTCATACGGTGCCCTTCCTGTCCTCTACCACGGGACCGCAGTGCTGGAAACACACAAACCAGGACTCCGTGGAAAAAAAGCCATATCGCCATTTCAGCTTGCAGCAAATAAATGTACATGCATGTTCCAAAAACAGAACGGCTACAACAGAAATACTGCAGATAGCAGCGTAAAACCCGGCAGGGTGATCACATTTCTCAAAATGCGGGGGGATGTAATTATCAAACCTCTCCACACTCGATTTCTCACTGTATGTCATAAACTTTGGCTTCCAGATGCTACTGGGCAAGACAGGCGCACACAGCCATGGCCAGACAGGCCACATAGGCCACTCCATGGCAGTGCCACACCTATGGAAAGAACAGCCAGCCAGGCTGCAGAGAAGCCGTTATTACCCCCCACTGATCTGTGACAGTCCGTCCTTTGTGCCAGACGTATTGGTCCCCGGGGGGGTGGAGCAAACACTCTCATCCACCTTCACCTCAGAAAGACCCGGACCAGAGCCAAACACCACCCACCCCAGGGATCCACGCCGTCCCAATCACTGACACTTTCCGCAGGATGCTTTAACCTCCTTAGCACCTTCAGTCCACCTGATCAAGGACACCCTCATCCCCTCTCCACCGGCCACCCCCCGAGCCCCATATGTAGTCTGGGAGGTATTTAGCCCATCCCTGCTTTTGTCCAGAAGCACTCATTTGTGAAACGCTCTTGGGAACACTTCGCGAATGACCGGAATCGATGTCACCTGAGGTGCAGGACAAAACAAAGGCTTGTCCCCAGCCTAACACGGATCTGTGGGGTTACAGCCTCCATGCCGTTCCAACCCCATCACCCGACACCCTAAAAGGCACAGGAATATTAACAGTGAACAATTATTCTTTTCCAGAAACATCTTGACATGAGGATGCATAAATTGGTACTCTTCTGAGGCTCCATGTACCAAGACTTTATTTTCCAGTGTCCACAGGGAGCCTCACAATATAATTTTACCACAGTGCATTTAGTTTGTCTTTTAAGTATGTAAGATTCAAGACAGGCTTCATCGCCCCTGTGGACACAATTAGTTCAAAATTGCTGGTTGCTGTGGTATTTGAATCAAGTTGTATCAACAAGAAAATGTGCATACCAGATGATGGGTAAGATCATTTCCCTCCTGCACCATAATTGATTTTCTGAGAATACCTGACAGGAAATTCTGACATCGCTGGGCTGAGCGGAGAAGCTTTGGCTTATTTAACAGTGTTTTTTTGAAAGGTCTCGATTACAAGGTGAAATCTGAAGAAAGAGACTAGATTCGGTTCAGCTGCCTCTTTCATTCCAGGAAATTTACAATATTTAGAACTATCCTGGAATTAATCCCTGGATTTTCAGAACAAGGGACCATATAAAGATATCCACCAGACCGGTGGAGGCCAAGGCTTGCAGTTAAGGAGATCTCAGCATCATAACTGCTTGGTATGGCAGTGCTTTGTCTGTGTGTTTGTGAAGTGTACCTGACCATTGTCTATGTTTATCGATCCTGTCCACATAGAGCCAGAGGGGGGGGCCAAGGGCCTCCGCGTGACCCCTAGTTTTCTTTATCAACGCTCCTTACTGGAGATAAGGAATGAATAGACACCGTGAATAAAACAAGTTTCAATTACATCAGACTCTACAGTCTTACATCATAGTTTTCATATTGTTCTTATGCTCATTAAAAGAAAGTTATAATTTTACCGGTTTAGACAAGTGGATTTTTATTGAAGAAATTCTTGTTTGGTGGTCTTGGTCAGAGCTACTCTTGGAGCCAAAAATCCATTTATTTAAACATCAAGCCAATCCAAACCCTTGTCCATAGCACTAACCATATTAACTGCTATAATGTGATGAACAACAACAAAAAACAAATTTATTTTTGTATAGCGCATTATCACAACATTACATTGTGTCAAAACATCCTGACAAGTGCCAGGTCTAAGAGGCTGAGGGTGTTGGTCCCCGCCTCTGGCAGCCCAAGGCATCCAACAGGCACGCGCCGCCCTCAGGAGCAGGCCGGCCTGCCGGGCTCACCACTCTGCCGGCTTCACTGCCACAGGAGTGATTAATGGGAAACAGAAAGGGCAGCTCTTAAATCCAGGGCTCACTCACATGAAACGGAGCTTCGCGTGCTCGCAAAGGGATCTTCTCTCTGCCCACCCAGGAAGGAAGCTGCAGGTGACGTGTGTTTCTTCCACACAAAGGATCCACAAAAAAAAGATGGAAAACCCAACAAAAAAGTTCAGTGGCCTTGGTTATACAGTATGGCATCTGAAATCTGACTCACAGTCAAGATACAAGAAATGAGGATAAGGTCTCCCAAAAAGTAATTTACCTTGACATTTGGTTTGAGACAAAATTAAATAGGAAAATATGATATAAAAAGATATAGTTATAACAGCTGCCTTCATGACCTCACGAGGCATGGGACGTCAGCGTCACGACAAATGTGAGAAGTTAATTAGTTAATTGGCGGTCCGGTGTTAATACGTCTATCCGACATGTTGTCGTAAAGTTGACTGATGTCTTATGTCATTAATTGGATTACAGTCGCATTAATCACCCTGTTGTTCTCGGTTTTGCCTCTGCTGCAGTTCCGGGCCGGCGCTCCTTAAAGTGGCTGGGGACACAACAGAGAGCGAGAGTGGAGGAAAGTCCGGAACTGCCACATGCATCCGGCTATATCCGGGCTGATGTGCGCTGCCGACCGCAAACAGGCTACGGCGCTTTGTTAATGTCTGCATATCACACCCTCTTCACATGCGGCACATTAGACTTCTATCCCAAAACTGTGGCAGCTGTCAGACCCAGAAAAGAGCTCTTTGAAGGTGGCTTACTTCTCCCTAAAGATCAGAGATGCTTACGTTACAAAAAGTGTAACAATGTGTGTTCTTTAAGAGATGTGAGAAAAGTAATTTATTCTATTAGCATAATTTTAACCCATGCTGTGTTGTGCTCTGTAATTCAGCCTGTGTGCAGCACATGCCATAAGTAGAAGGGCAGCTGGACCACATTCTGACATTTGTGCATCTTTGGTATAAATGTTCTAGACTGTTCGATTAGGGCATCATCCAGTAATCTATAATACAATCTCATTAAAGCTCAATCATCCATCACTGGTTTCAAAGCATTTTAGCAGCAACAAATTCTGGGACATTTTATTAATCAACAAGTTACAAATACAACAACTTATAAGAAAGATAAGAGCTTTTTTTAATTTCCTAGGTCTAGCCCAGCATGCATGGAACTGTGATTATTTAAATGAAAAAATTTCCATTCAGAAATAGAGTCGAGGCTGTTTCTGTAGGAAACGGTGCATAAGTGCTTACCACCTGGGTTTTACTGGGTTAGCTGGGGGAGCAGGGGCAGCAGATTTGCCCACCGCTGATGAATATCAGGGAAAATGCAAATCGCTCCGCCGTAGATGAGTGACAGGGACATAAACATATTTTGGCAGAAACAGTACCATAGAAAATCGCTTTAAACTGATTTGAATGCATCGTGTCGGTCCGTGGGAACAGTGCGAGATATGTGTGGCAAAAAAAAGTGTGACAGCCGGGAACTTTCAGGCACGCGCGTAAGCACGTGCGCGCACGCACACACACACATGCTCATCTGGACGCGTGCAAACATGCGTGCATAAAAATGCATAAGCGGTAATTAAACCGACAGAGGCTTCTCCCGCTGTTCGCACGAGGAGTCGAGGCAGGCTTCTTATTCCAGCTTCTGCTTTAATTTAAAAATGTTCGGCTTTAATTTTTAATCAGCTCTGAGAAAGTGAGCAAATTTTACAGTTCAAACCCGAATCTAATCAAACAACAATCCTGAGACACTTTATGTAACTGGCGTTGTGATTAATTGTGGACGTTTCTTGTTGCCGCATCTCAAAAAGGAGAACTACACCGAGTCAACAAGGTTCACAGCATTTACTGTTTTTAAGAATATAAAATGTCCCTGCTGTTGCAATTGGGGTAATATATGAATTCTATTGCAGTACTGTTCCAAAACTGCATTTGATCTGCAGACAAATAAATATGCATGAAAGGTGAACAAGGCTTTTTCCTCTAAATAAAACATTGTATGACATTTCAACATCAATAAAGTCATTCTAACACTGAGCATTGCTCAAATAACCGTAACTCTGAGTCGTGATTCACAAGAAATTTTCATGAATTTTGGAATAGCTAAATTGTCCACAGAATATAGCAACACAAATGATAGATTTTCTAATGCAAAAAATTGGGGCCGCGCCTTTGGACACTGACCCAGCCATCCACTCGATGGTATCTAAGAACAAAAGTCATTTTTGCGGAAAATGTCAATGTTCAATCACAGTAATTTAACATCCTGTCCTGAACATCTGAGACACGTGCTATGTGTGCACACCAATGCCATGTTACAGTGAAGAATATTGTGCTTGGTTGGTTAGGAGGGAGCAATCAACTGTACGCCATGGGGGTGGGGGGTGTGTGGTGTGCAGGAACTTAATTGAGCACAGAACCTTATAACCCAGCAATCAATCGAAGTATTTTGAAGTTTAAAGCAAACCCATACTTGTTCCTTTTATTTCCAGAGAAGGTCTAACTACTTCCAGAGTGGGAGATCATCTCCCGTGCGGAGATGGTTCCGGCAAAGTACTGGCAGGTACCACAAAGGAGGACTGGCCCGGTGATACTCCTTTTGATGCATCAGCAACTAAACAAGGAAAAAGTTCATAAAACTGAGCAATGAGGAAATGACCAGGTCATCGCTCCTCTCAACTTGATACATGCAGCCCCAGAAGGCTCCAAACAAGAAGGTCCATTGGCTCTGTGTGTCTGTCATGAAAATTAGTTACTGTGATAGACGCCACAAAGACTGATCCCAGATCAGTGATCCGGCACGCAACATGGTGGCCTACTCCAATGAAAAGTGAATGACCGGTCACAATCGCTTCAGTTTCCCAGCTGATGCTTGTGGGCTAGGGGTCATGGTCCTGCAGGCTGAACCCTCCCAGTACCAGTTATCCATCACTCACTATGTACTGAGGACACACTGAAACTAAAGCCCATTCCTAATGTTTATATTGCTGGGGAAATGCTTCACATGACCCCTGGGAGGACAGGACAAGCTTGAGACAGGAGGCAACTCCCATACACAACGCCCCTACCCACTGTGGCCCTCCTATCCACCGCAGACGGATAACGGCATATGTACCTTATTAGGACTAACTGCATGTGGAATGCTTGCCAAGCAAAACCCTTATTTGAGGTTTTTTTTTTTGCTTTATTGAATTACTGCATTTGTTTAATTGGAGGCATTTCCACACCGATCGAGAGGGCTGACATCTGCAATGGCTTACTAAAGAATTTTGCAACTTAATGCCTTGCCTTACGAACAGGCCTGGCTTTGTTTTTTTTTTCCCCAGCCAGTAGTTACGTTCTCACTAACCACAGCAGATAAGCGCAGTAGCTCCACGTCATGCAGCTTTATATCTTATCACTGATCCGTGTAGTGCTTCTCTTTCTCAAAATAGGACCAAAAGCACCATGTAACTCTAAATTGCCCATTGTATATGTGTGTGTGTTTGTCCTGTAATGGACTGGTATCCCGTCCAGGGTGCTCCCTTGCCCTGTGCCCTGCTCTTCCTGGGTAGGTTCCTGGTTCACTGTGACCCTGTACTGAATAATCAGCAGCAAGATGGATAAACGCATGGATGGAAGAATGCTGTGTGGCTGAAAGCTGGCATTCACACGGATCTGAGCCCTTGGTTTATCCCTGATCGGCCATACGCTGTAATGGGTCTCTCTGTCGATAAAGGGCACAGGAAAAAAAAAACGAAGGGGGGGGGGGGGGCAGTCACTGGTTTGGAAATAAGCGGTCACAGGTTTATGGCCTGGGGGAGCCTGGGCTGCCGTACGCTTAGTCAAGGCGCTTAACCTCAATCGTTTTAAAAGAAACACACAGGCCCATTAACAGCCAAACTGAAAGCCACATAAATTACTGAGAGCAAAAGCAGCTGATGGCTAAAAAGTACAGTGATTAAAGGTTTAGTGGGGAGAGTTTAGGTGAGAGACTGGGTTGGTAATTGACTAAAAAAAGTCTCCTTCCAAAACTCTTCTAAAGATCATTTAAAAAATATTATTTAATTCTATTAAAACAAATTCACTTTAATGACAAAGCTAGCTGTGAACGCTTTCACACAGCACACGTGAGAGAAATTTATGTAGGACGCGACTCGCTCTTGATCTCGACACACGGGGCGTCTCATTCGCCTTATACCCCTGCAGTCACTGTCGAGCCTCCAGCTACCAAACATGGAGTTGCTGGCGTTGCCATGGCAATGTGGCGCCTGCTTGAAATCGCTGGCATAGATAGAAGTGTAAACGCACACGTGGAGCGACGTGTCTGTCTGGGAACGAGGGGGTGCAGCTGGCACAACGGGCTCTAACTCAAGCCTTCTCCTTCACCGGGGCTCATCCCATAAGGGTAGCAGTGTCCATTAAGTCTTCCCCATTTCAGATTACTGGACACCACGGCAATCGTTTTGTTTACCATATGCACGTAAGGACGGCGTGCCACAAGTTTGGAGCCTTTAATCACCATTCAAATAAATTAGACGACTCTCAGCTCTGCCAAACGAACAGGAATAAATTACCGCCATCTCTGTCGGCGACTATTGAGCGTAACTCTTTCTGCAAACCACAAACAGGAGCAGCGCCATGTTTCGTTTCCACAAGAGGAGCTAGCTCAGAAAAAGAAAACAAAACATTATATATTATGTATATACACGCACACACACACACATCTATAAAATATATATATATGCGCGCACGTGTGTGTGTGTGTGTAATTATATATATATATGGCATTTATTTGCATATATAAAAGGGCCACAGTCTGTAACAATCTTTTATCATCAGAATACGATGGAAGGCAATATCTTACTTACAGTGAGACAGTTTTTCCCCTCAGTATCAGGTGATTAATCTTCAGTGACAGCACAACAAATAAATGAATTTCTCAAATTATATTTATACACACAGTGGAGTCCTAACCATCTCATTTTGGCAAGTACGTACTA
>JAODKF010000049.1:4086571-4097818 GCA_026779585.1 Mormyrus proboscirostris
GGGGGCAGGTCTTTGTTATGGGGTCCTCTGGCTAGGGGGGGTATTATGTGTGACTGCTGCAATCTCCATTTTCAGCTCTTCCCCTGTCAACCACCACTGCTCTCTATCTTAAACCACCCCCGCAATGGCCAGGGGTGATAGGAAAAGCTGCAAAAACCGTGGAGTGTGTTGCAGAAAGTGAACCTGTCTGTGCAAGGTCTTAATCACGAGCTTGAATGAATATGTAAAATGCAAGAGGAGAACCTCATTTGAATAGTCAGGGTCTGTCCATCTTTGAGAGAGGAGAAGATGAAGCTTCTGCTGGAATCATGGGGAAGGCAGAAACTCCAGATCTGTATGACCTGGCAAAATATGGAATGAAACTGGTACGCTGGGAAAATAAAATCGGGGATCATTTCGAATCTCTCCCTCCGTTTTCTACCTCTTAATTCTCTCTTTTCATCTCTGTGGCCTTTGAGTTGATCTTTCTCTTTTTGAGAATAGGAGCTTGTCTCTTACCATATTACGCATAAAAAAGTTCGAAAACTCAATTAGAATGCCGAGAAGACATGTTAAAATCCAATGAACAGTAAAAAGAGTTGTCAGTCACTGGATTAAGACTGCGGAGGGATGACCTGCAGTACCCTACGCGGTGTGTTCTGCGAGTCGAAGAACATGCGGCTACTTTGACATGCAGATTAATCGTCTCACTCTCTCGGATCTTAGCGTAGCCCAAGGTGACTTTGCTTAGAGAAAGAAGACCTAGCTTTCAGAAGGATGTGTTCTGCTGGGAGTCTTTCATGTAGATGACATCTCATACTTATAGTCTGACGTGCAGCTTTCAACTTATACAGCAAAGAAGCACACACAAAGCTATATATAGTGCCTCTATGTATATATATCATGACTTGAAATACATCTACACGTCAATGGGAATTTAATATTGTGAACAAGTTGCAAATCGACTAGTATAACTCCACAGTGCTTTAGGAGTCTACAGCCTATTAAGATCCAGTTCACAGACAAGCTCAAAATGTATCTAATATATTTATATATGCAGGTTTGTGCCTGTGGGACAAAGACATGCACTTTAGGTAAGTCAGTGTCTTTAATATACCCTTAAAGTGCGTGTGAATCCCTGTGATTGGACTGATATCCCTATCCGAGGTGCCCTGCCTTTCGGGGGATAGGATACACTGCCACCCAGATTTGGACAGGCAGATATGGGAAATGGATGGATGGATATTACACACAGGTACCAAAATACACCCCTAGAAACAGAGTGAAAGAGAGAGAGAGAGAGAGAGCGAGAGAGAGAGAGACACAGCGAGAAATAAAAGAACAGTGTGGATGTGTGATAAGGCATTCAGTCTGCCATCACAGGGTATTTCTGTAGGCCCTGGGGTTTATTACGGCTCAGTTCCATTTTCTTCAAAGCGACCCAGGCCCCGTCTGATATTAACCCCCACCGCGCCGGAGCCACCAGGGTGTCCGCCTCTGACTATGCGGACACCCCTGTGAGCGTACGCCACAGCCGGCACGGAAGATGGGGTGTGGGGAAGAGTGCACCAGCGCCCGCCGTACTGCAGCGATCATCCGATGCGTTCAATCTAGCATGGCCTCCCTGGGCCGGCAGAGCAGCTACGCTAACCAGTGATCATTGTCTCGCTGTCCTAAAAATGAATGCTGCAGTCAGAGCACATGCAGTGTACTCAGGATCCAGGATTTAAAAGACATTTCTAACATCCTGAGAACCATTTTTGTTGGCAGGCAGTCATGGCCGTACTACTTGGTGCCACGCAAGGGGGCAGCACCTTTAACCACATTACGAACAGGATAACTCCTCTTAGCAGACTTGAGGGTCACTGCACTACTGATTCAGGGATGGATATCTGCCACATACACATTCCAGACAGAGTGTTAGGAGGTAAACCCATGTGGATGGATTGATGGCAGCTGGAGAAGTTCAGGCCCAGTTGGGATGACAAGGCAACAGTTCATTCTGTCCCTTAGATCCAGCAATCCAGTGAGGGGGGCTGGAGTTTGCCGGCTGGACTCCCTATGGACCGAGACAGACACATTGCTCCATGTCCGTGATTGGGGGTATATGGGTGGGGCAGTCGTCTTGGCAGAAGCAGGGATCAGCCGTCACTCTGCCAGTTTGACTCAGTGGGCAAGGCTTCATTAGAAATGCCACAAGAACCAGGGCCAAGCTCACTTCAGCATATCAGGACAGTTACAGAGAGGAGCTATATCAAAATACAAAACAGTCACTACACAGAAACACACACAGCCTTCCATCCATCCTCCACCATTACAGGGTCAGGGTGAACCTGGACACTATCCCAGGGATTGCAAGACACAAGACAGGGGACACCATACAGAGAGGTATGGCACTCGACCGCGATAAGACACATGCTACAGACAATTACAGAGATGCCAGGCCACCCAAAAAACTCCATACAAACAGGACCCCAAACCACGCAGTTCTCAGACCGCAGCGTTAACCACAAAGCAATCGAGAGCTGAGCCAACAGACACAAAGGCCAGCTACACACACACATACACACACACATACACACACACACGTAGAGCCCGTTAGCCGGTGTGGACAGATTCCCGCAAAGACGATGAAAGGTTTCCTCTTCTGAGGCTGAAAGAGGTTGCGAAATGACACCCCTGGCACAGCAGCTCATAAAATATGGTTCATCCCTCAGTTTCTCCTTGATCTCTTTAACATACACTAATCTTTCCTTTCCATAAGAAAGGGGAAAGGCTTGTATATTATCAATCTATAAACTGTACAGTGAACTGTACAGTGACACATTTGTGAATCCAATGAGACAGTGTTTGTGTCTTCAGAATCGTCACGCTCTCGGGGCGGCCCTAACAAGATGGTATGTCCAACCTTTGCCTTGTGTTTTTTGAGGGCTTGCCCAGCGGGTCCCTCGAGCTATACAGCTGCATAAAGAGCCAGGTAACCTCTGGGACTGACCTGGGCATCCAGAGGACCGGCAGGGGCCAAAGCCGGCTCCCATCTGCTCCCCATAGAGCGGGTGATACATCACACGCCCCGGAGGGTCCCATGGCCCTCGCCTCCAGAAACAGATCCATCTCGAAACAGAGGGAAAAGGACATAAATCAAGCGGCATACAGACTGTTCCATTTCCAGCTAAAATAAGGCTTCCTGGGGAAAAGGGAAAAAAAAAAAAAAAAAAAACAGGAATTCACTCTTCATTGGATCTCACCACATGCAGCCAGTGAGGCCAGCGGCACTGCGCGGGGGCTGGTCCCACGGCACGAGTTCCGGCTCATTTTGTACTTACATTGCATTGTCCAACAGGGGGCGTGGTGAGGAAAGAAACACAGCCTGCGAGCGTGCCGGGGAGTGGGCAGAGGCTGCCAAGGTTTGGGGCACCACACGTCTGATTGATTCAACGAGGGACAGCTGTCGTGTTCAAATTGCTGCGTGTCAAATATTCTTGTTCCCCAACCACCCACCCACCCCCCAAACCCAATCTAACCCAGGGACCCAGAGCGCAGAGGGGGCTTGGCTTTGATGGAGCCCCGGCGCTGTCTGTCTCTGCTTTAGCCTTGTTATCGCTAATAGCATCTGAAAGCCAGAGCCCTGCTCACAATCAAAGGCCCTCACCCACTGATTGGGGCCCTACACGGGAGAGCCAGCCGCTGCTTCAATCAGGGCACGGAACGGGGGGTTCGGACGTGCCGCAGAAAAACAAACACCCAAATCAAAACCCATTTTCTTCCTTGTTTTTTTTCCCCTCTTCCCATTTGCGGCCATGCTCCTGGTGGCACATGCTGACAGCCAATGCCAATGTCCATGTAACAATCAGCTGAAAACAGAAGCCACCACCCCCCAAGATCAGTTACAGTTCTACCCCAGTGCTGAGAGAAAAGGCTTCAGGGCTGTGGTGAGATGTGGCGTTTGGCTCACCCAGTCTACACCCCCTTCACCATCCCAGAAGGCACTTGGCATTAAAAAGGAAAATTTACAAAACTCGATGGTCGTCCATCAGTAAACCAAATGGGTCTTGTGCATTCAGCTAACTATTTAAATGCTACGGTTCATTTTGTAGTGTGTAGATTGCAGTCAGTACTTTTCATATGATTCCCACGGACCACTTAACCATTGTTAAGACCACTTCATTCAGGGAAGAGCGAGCGCTAGAAACGGAGAATGCTGCTTTTAAACACCCGATAGCCAGCTAATAGATAGGAGAAAATCAGAAACACAGCAGCAGAAAGACTCCAAGTACCACTTACAGCTTAGGATATAGAGAAATCTCACCCAATACCCAGCTTTCTCACTAAGCTTTTTTCTGACAATTTCCCCAGGATACGCGATTTGTGTGATGATCAGCAAAGCTGCACTGAGGAAGGGAAAAAAAAAACACTAAGACACTAAGTTTGAGCAAAATTTCTCTTTAAAATCGCAAGCAAATCAGAACTGGGGAAGCACTCCCTGCATATAACACATGGGCGATAGAAGTTGCACAGAAGCAGAGGGGAAGGCACAGGACCCAGGAGCACACCAAAGAACTTACAACACCTACTGCTTGGGGAAAAAAAAAAAACACATCTTCTGATTTATGTCTGAAACGTTTCTTAAAATTAGCCCACTTAGGAGATATTCAAAATACTCCTGTCTTTCTAATGGGCTGTATTTCAGAGCGGTTTACGGAAAGACCCAGCCTCCCCAGGGAAAACGCACCCTCACAACACGCAGAGGGGGGCAGATAGGTGATGCGTCACGACGACACCTCAGGTGAAGCCAAGCCATAAGCACCTCACAGTGTCCTGTGGAATGTTCTAGATCAGAAGATGGCACCTAGGGATGGCCTGGTGCGGCGTGCTTCATCACTAAAAATTATAATAGCTTATCAGTTATGTCCCCCCCCCCCCAGCAGGGACATATTTACACAAACAATGAAGGACGTCTCGGGAGGGAGATAGAGGCCTCGCTAAACTTAGATGCTGGAGCTAGGGAGCCTGGCTATCTGCCCTCGGGAGTTTTGTCAAGTAGGGCAGCGCGGGAAAATGGGGCGCCCTGAGAGGCGGACGGGCGGGCGGGTGTGTGCGCAATGCGGACGGGCGCCGGCACACCGGGCGAGTCGGGCTAAAAATACACCTTCATTTAAATAATGCAGGAGGGAAAAGAGAGAAACAGAGTGAGAGAGAGAGAGCTGCAGATTCCCACGCATTGGCAGTGTCTGTGGAGCAGGGCTGCGGGGCGGTAAAGCAGGGCTGGCCCATCAATTACAGGGTCACCATAGGGGGCGCACTGCTTCAGTGCTGGACTTTAGCATGCCGTAAGCCGCTATGGCTCCTATGCCCGTTTGTCTAATTTTTACAAGTGCGGTGTGAGGGTGATGGCATGGTGTAAGCGTGACAGAGCAGCACACGGGTGGCGCCGCAGGACACGGTTGACATCATGGTACTACACTTCAAGATCACTATGCTATTCTGACTGGCAAAATGGATAAGAAAAATAGCACAGTTATAGCCTCTTATTTTGGCCCAAGTAGCATTCAAACAACGCGCGGGAAATGCTTGCAGGAACGCAGCAATAAGAGGGCCATAAAATGCCCGCTGCCAGAGGTGGGTAATTAAGGTCTAGGGGGTTAAAGCCCAGACCACGATTTTGTTTCAACTAACCAGTTGAGTGCTCCGTGACTGTGAGGCTTTATATGCAACTGGCTGGTTGAAACCAAATCTTGATCTGGAATTAACCTCTACTGCCCCCTGCGCTCTCATCCCAATGCTCCACTTAACTCAGATGACGGCCTCCATGTCCAACAACCCACTAGAGGCGAAGTAACGGAATGGGCATGCTAGCGCTCATCCTGTTTTTGTACAACATGGCAACATTTCTCTGTAAGCTTTGGCACCATAAGCCACTTTTGTTTTACTCTGCGACG
The DNA here is from genome assembly GCA_026779585.1 of Mormyrus proboscirostris. Classification (NCBI taxonomy): domain Eukaryota; kingdom Metazoa; phylum Chordata; class Actinopteri; order Osteoglossiformes; family Mormyridae; genus Mormyrus; species Mormyrus proboscirostris. Next base: position 4,092,490 of record JAODKF010000049.1, read on the forward strand.
GTATTACGAAGGCACCTTTCAGGCAGTTAGCCTTCTACAATTTTCCCATATTTTAGGGGCATTTATGGAATCGCCTGAAGAAATGAATCCTTCAGGAAATGGACGAAATGAACATAACCACATCAGGGCAAAGCCAGGAATGCATGAGGGGTTGGCATGTTGGCAAGGTTTGCCCGGGGCATCTGCTGCCAGGTCAGAACCCAGCAGGTTACTGACGGAGGCGATTTGTCTGCTGCCTGAGCTGATTTCCCCCATGGTGGGAGGACTGCTAGACTTCTGATCGACCCCCATGGTGCTTCTCATACACAGGGTGAAAGGTCTTCACCTCACCTCCTTTGATTCAGCAAAAGACAACCCTACAGGTTCACTCATGAGCCTCAATCCCTGCCGTGAGCACCCAGCAAGAAAGGCCACTGATTTCCAGTGCACTAATTCGAAGGCTGCCACGTGACATCCTTGATCAAGTGACACTTGTAGTTCAGGCTTAATTCAGCTCTAATTATGATCACTTGTTTGTTTGCATCAGGTAATTTGTCTGGCGACTGAGCTAATAGGTAAACTAACTCTCTCTCGCGTTAATCAACGTCAACAGCAGCCAAACACCTCCTCTTGTGTCCGCACTAACCAGAAGCTTGAAAACAACACACCATATCCTGGGCTCGAAATAAAGTTCTGCAAGATCTGGGAAGAACGATTCACACGTTACTGTCGATTCAAACGACATGCTTCAGCCAGTTCTCATTCCACGAAAGTGACTGCACCCTGGATAAACTGTTTTGAGGCAAATTACTCCCTGTTTATATTTTGAATTGTTGCCGTGAAGTGCAATTAAAGCTTTATCAGCTGAGGCAAAATATCCAATAAAGAGGAAATCCATTTTGCGGAAACACAGCAGTCTCTTTCCAGTGCATGACCAGTGGCAATGGGTCACTCCATTACAGCCAGCTGAAATTCCTACGTTAACTAATGATTCAATACAATGGTCTAGTTGAGATCTGCACTGGAATCCCAATTGGTCAGAAATGGCTATGGAGCTGATCTGGTCTGAATTACTCTTCGTTCAATTCAGAAAAAACAGGTATACCTCAATGTGAAATGTGGACTGATAAGATTTACAACTTTCAGGGAGAATGTCCCTACAGAACAGCGAATGTTGTCTGACTAGCAGCTGTTTTTGTTTGCGGTGGTCTCTTGGACCGTGAGATGTTAATGAAATGGCAAACATGCTTAGACACAAGTGATGTTTCTCAAATCTCTTTTTCTGTCTCAAAAACACGCACAAACGCAAAGCCTATATTATCACTATCTCAAACACACACAAGCCAAATAATTTTCTGAACCCCCCCCCCCCTCACGTAAGCACACACTCATTTCCAAGGACACACAATCTGTGTAAATACTACATTACATTGAACATGCTCCAAAAAAAAAAAAAAAAAAAAAAAAAACCCGTTGGTTCCCATGACTTCCAGTAGGGCTCCTGCACAAACTCCAAATTAGTTATGGTATACTGCTCTCCATTTGGGTACTGCACAACTCAAAAGCCAGTTCCACCCGTGTGACAAGGAGTGTGGACATCATCGGGTTAATGACAAGAAATGAATGAGCAGCACATTTACCATACATATGAACTGACATCATAACTTTACCTACACAGGACCAAGAATGGTTTTTTCACATCATGCTCGGCAAGTATGTCATCCACTTTCCCGATTAACCCAAGTTTGTGGGATCGCTTGGTTTTCCTGTCCTGCCCATTTCTGGCTCAGAGTAGTAGGGTTAATTGGTTCACACTGACAATGCCATTTTCTAAACACAATAACAAGCTCATCCATTATCTGAACAATGCAAATCAGCACTGACTCACTTCCTTCCACTAATCTTGGAAAATAATTGCATTGCTAATGGGGACACGGGTCGGATTGTGAGGCTTCCGATCCACTGACGGCAAAAGCCACCCCCCCCTTCCGTTCTGCCATCTGTTGCCGCTGGTGAGGAGACGTAACATGGTAAGAGACCGCCCAGGATTCTGACGAACTGAATCATCCTTGGTGTACTGGCATTTATTTCAGTTCTTGAGCACTATATCATACCATAGCGCCATCCTCAGAGGCTCCCAGGTCCTCCTGAAGCATGACAGTACTGCTAAAAAGCCCATAGGAGCCCCACCTTCTCAGTGCTTGGTAGTAACCCTCCCACAAAGAAAGCTGGAGTGTGTGTGACAGTAGAACAACATGTTCAGTCAAGGGGATTGATTTTTAGACAATCTGCAAATCCATCCTTCCATTCATCTGAAACTGCTCATCCTGGGTCTGGAGCCTATCCCAGAGGCTATGGGTGTAAGGCAGGTAACAACTCTGGACGGGTCACAAACCCATAACAGGGCACACAGACACACCACTCACACATACACACCTACAGGCAATTTGGTCACTTCAATTAACCTCAGCATGTTTTTGGACCATGGGGGGCACCGGAGTACCTGGAGGAAACCCCACAACAACATGGGGTGAACAAGCAAGCTACATAAACGGAACTCCGGCAGACACTTGAGCACAGGTCGCAGAAGTGTGAGGCCACAGTGCTGACCAGTGCATCACCATGCCACCCCAATCTGTGTATTTTTGTTAAATGTTAAATCATAGGACTTCTGGGACGGGGGGATTGCTTATAGTGCAAGTGGCATTATTTCATTGTAATTCAATTATTTAAACATCAAACAATAATTTAAAAAAACTCTTTTATATTATTTAATCTTCCCACCTTCCCCGACTGAGCTTCAGTGAAAGCTGCTAGCAAATAAATCTGCTTACTTTGTCTGAATTAAATTATCTTTTTAAAGTGAAAAGGAGCATCAGCCAGCCAGCTAGGAAAGCGAGTCGGGATGAGTGCAATGTTTTGGTAGGATGACGGGCTACCCCCCCCCCCCTCCCGCACTGCATCCAGCATCTGGTTTCTCTTTGGTCTTCATTTCCCAGGTGTGCCACTGCCCACCGCAGTGCCCACACGCTCTCCAGTGTGCCAGAGCGTAGCCCGTAATGCAGCAGAATTGTGTCCGGCGTGACCAAACACAGCACATCCTGTTCACAAGCGGAGCACAAATCAGTTTTTCAGTAACACTGAATCTTATTGTTTAGCACATCCCAATAGCAGTGTCAGAGCTGCCTATAGAAGATTACAGCATCCGTTTTGGAAACAAAAAAACTTGGAGAACACTGTGCAAGGGTCAATGTTGCCTGCAGAGGATTACAGCGTCTGTACTGACAACAGAAACCAATAGGTCACTGCTTCAAAAGGTCCCAACCGTGGTTCGGATGCTGACGAACTGCAAGTTAATCCAGAGCCAACCGGTAATTCCTCTTAAGAATCAATATGTTTAATGTAAAAAGGCTTACCATGGTTTGAAGTACAGAAATACCATGTCTACATCGAAAGATGTTAATTCATTAAAGTTCATGCAATGTTTCGTTACTGAAAATTGTTCTGGACCTCTAACTTTCATCAGATACTTTCTGTGGACCTTTGATCAAAAGGTTTGAGAATTGCTGGTCTATGCAATAGCAGATGGTGCCGCTAGTGCTGGCAAAAGAGGGTTATGTTAGGCGATGTGCTGTTGTCAGTGCTGCCAATTAAAATATGTAACTGTCCGTAGCTCCTATGGAGGCTTATAATCAGTGTTGGATAACAAATTTGCTTGGCTCCACTCTGGCCTCACTGAGTGACAGGACATCTAGGCCTCCAGACAGACACAGTTGTGCACATCGGCGTCCAAGCTGTGCTTTTTGGAAGGCTGTGCTGTCCCCTTCAGAGCAACACCCCGCGCCAGTCCAATCAGTCGATGTTCATCACACTTGGTGCAATGAGCTGGCGGCAGAACGGAAACACGGTTACGACAATAACAACAAAGTGAAAAGGCGGTTTTCGGACCGCACCACTGACCACAAAAGTTACAGCAGCTAAAAAAGGGGTGGGGCTTCTGCGCTGCCGCTGTTCCACAAGTCCACTAGCAACACTGCTGTGGTAGCGGCAGGTCTTAATGAGCGAGCGCTGCAGGGGACGAGTTTCGGCAGCGGGGGCAACGGACCGCGCAGCTAATTTAATTAGCGCCTATGACCTGTCACAGAGCCATCGTTAGAGCCCAGGCCAAGGGAACAGAACGGCTCCTCCAATCACCATTTATTTTAGGCTATAGCGGCTAACACGCTTAGCATGAGATGGTAGATTTAATGCCAGCTATCAGCATGCAGGCTAATGAAATGAACTATTCCTCCATGCGGCGCCCCGAATGAGAGACAGGGCGAGTCCCAGTGAAGCAATTAATGTAAAGGTCAGACGGTGCGTTTATCTTAACATTTAAAATATTCAACAAATTATAAAAATAAAATAAATGTTGACAATTGCCAGGGTAGCCTCAGGTGGAACGGGCCTATGTGCAAAATGACACACGTAAGGGCAGATTCGTGGCATTTCACAGACATTTTTGTTTTTACCAAGTGTTAATTTAGCAATTAGAGACGCTGTTCTGGAAGGAGGTGGTGGGTGAGGAGGCAGGCTGTGGGGATGGAAACATCGGGGGCATTAACAGCATTAAAAGTTTATAGCACGGCACCAACATGCTAAAATAAACAGCAACAGGGCGGGCACATGGCGGGGGGGGGCTTTCACTCGTGCCCCGCTTCAACAACTGACAATACAAAATCCCCCCACCTCCCTGAACTGACACCCCCCCACCACCCAACAAAACTTACCAGTCAGCCATGCCCTGCCTCTCGAAAATCAGTGCATACCACTGTAACAGGGCAGAAAAACACAAACCAGCCTGTTACTTGTTATAGGTTAGCAAGGATAATGGCTTTAAATGCCATTGATCTGGAGGAAAACTGTCAGATTGGCCAATTAAAACTTAGTATTATCTCAGTACTCTCAGCTGCCATTTGCGATAGTGAAAAGGAGGTAAACACTGAAATGTGGTGAAATTCTTATTGAATTTGCCATTTTCATATTACCAGGTTAGATAAGTCGGACTAGATCCTTCCCCAAGTGTAATTTATGCAATCTCCTCACAGAGCATCAATCAATACACACCCTGTCAGACACTGTTTGCATCTCTTATGGGTCTAAAAAGCTATAATTACAACAATCTGCTTGCCAACAGAAGGTAGAATTTCCCTTTTAAAAGCGGAAGATCAGGGTTTTTTTTCCTCCACTTGAATTTGTTTTCCTTCAAGTTGTTTTATTGATCAATCAGATCGTCTCATAAGAACATAAGAAATATACAAACGAGAGGAGGCCATTCGGCCCATCAAGCTCGCTTGGGGAGAACTTAACT
>JAODKF010000049.1:4141273-4155115 GCA_026779585.1 Mormyrus proboscirostris
ATGTGTGTGTGCGTGTGTGTGTGTGCTCGTGTGTGTGTGTGTGTGCCCGTGTGCGTGTGTGTGTGTGTGTGTGTGTGTGTGTGTGTGTGTGCCCGTGTGCGTGTGTGTGTGTGTGTGTGCGCATTCTGGGGTCGCCTCCAGGCTAATGGTGAATGGATGGATGGATGGATATTCGGCATTAGATCATTAATTATATCGCTCCTGAGAAATGAAACAGACACAGAGGAATGATTTTATTTCCTTCCTGCCTCTGAGTTATATCCGGATGACCTTTAAATTAATGATTCATTCACACCTGAGTCTCTAATCCTCATTTAACTTTAATTAGACAGCAAAGAACCGGGCAGGGAGAAGAGCCAACATGCTTATAGGCCAGAGCTAAGACGCTGATTGCTGCAATCGTTGTTTGCGAAGTATCTGCACGAGTGTTTGTCCAATCAGAAAAGCTGACTGTCCACTATGCCGATTTTCTAGCCAATCACAGGCAGTGGCCTGAACATGCATGGCGACCTTCTGACAGTAGTGCGCTTGCCTTCAGATTACAGGCCCCACGTTTCCCTAACGTTTCAGTCCTGACTTTCTCAGAGATCCCTTAGGTGCCATAGATTCCATAGATATCTGTGCAGCAGCCTGCATCGGCAAACTTTAGCAACAGGACTACTAGTATACGACCAATTTCTGTGTCATTCTGCTTCGCACAGGTAATGATGGCGTTTAGCCAAGTCACAATGCTCATGCCCGCTTCAGGTGGCCCGCAAATTTGCATATAAGCTGCAGTCCCCGCTCTTGTTTTTGCATATTCAGATCATGACGCCGTACACAGTCCATTATGCAAAGCAGAATTATTGAAATCTGCACACAAGTCAGCTTCCGCGTTGTCCGTGGGGACAGCGTGCGCCTTCCTGCATCCCATTCGAATTGAAATATCTGTGTGTCTGCAGGGAGGTACGAGGTGGCTTGATTGCCTCCCCCCCAATCTGCCTGGAGGCTGTAACAAGACGCAGACAATGATCTGTGATGTCGAAAGGGCAGCTGCATCACAAGGGCAAAGTTAAGGTCACGCTGATAGGAGCTGGACTTCAGGGTCTATTGATGCCACTCTGACAGATGTGTGCGTGTGTGTATGTGTGTCTGTGTGTGTGTGTGTGTGAGTGGTCATGTATAAAAATCTGTGACTGCAATCGAAAAACGAAAAATGTCAGAAGTCTCATATTTAACTTGGTTGAGGCTGGCTAGGGTTTAAGGTTGTCATTGTTGTATTTAAAGTTACGTTCATAGAAATAAACGGAAAATCCCACAAAGATATGGATACCTGTTTTGTTCGTATGTGTGTGTGTGTGTGTGTATGTGTGGCCATGTATATATTACCAAATGTCCCCCACAATGTGATAAAATCCTGTGATTTTGACGTTGTGGGGACCATGTTTCAGGTACCGAAAAAGATCTGTGAATGCAATCAAAAAAGTAAAAATGCAAAAAGTCCCATGTTTGGTAAGGTTATGTTGGGATTAAGATTTTACTCTTAGAAATGAATTGAGAATCCCCACAGAGATATAATTACAAACCTGTGTGTGTGTGCGCGTGTGTGTGTCTGTGTGTGTCTGTGTGTGTCTGTGTGTGTGTCTGTGTGTGTGCGTGTGTGTGTGTCTGTGTGTGTCTGTGTGTGTGCGTGTGTGTGCGTGTGTGTGTCTGTGTGTGTGTCTGTGTGTGTGTGTGTGTCTGTGTGTGTGTGTGTGTGTGTCTGTGTGTCTGTGTCTGTGTGTGTGTCTGTGTGTGTGTGTGTGTGTGTGTGTCTGTGTCTGTGTGTGTGTCTGTGTGTGCTGATACATGCATAAGGATTTATGCCCTGACCCAATACAGGAGGATTCAGCCACTGATCATCCAGTGAAAATGGTCACCCCCCATTCTGATTATAAAGCTTTCATGAATATATCCTGGTAATGGTTTCCTCGCATTAATGGTTTGAGTGAGTGTGTGTGAGAGGGGGAGGGGGGATTCAGGTGGGTTAAAACGCATCACACTCCAAAAGATGACCACTGATACACTCCCATAAGTCCAGAAGGGTGTTTTTCTCCTCACCTTAAGGAAACATATAGAGAGATTCTTTCAATCAGCATGTTTTCAAGCCTCATAATATTAGGACAATCAATACATGTATGTAACCAAAGCAAAGACGAAGCTGCAACGGTACCACCTGATTTAGGGTTCCAGGATTCCTTCGTCGATTAAGTGACAATTCTGCCAGCACTGTTTTATTTTGCTAAATGTTAATCGGAGACCAGACACGCAATCAGGGCTCCGTTACAACGGCGGGGCGTGAAGGAGGAGAAAATCGCTGAAATCTGGACCGGAGCCGCTCTCCTGCACACAGTACTGCGTTTACACTGAAATCCAGCCACTTATCCGCAGACGCAGACGCCCGCCAGACCACAAACGCACGGCGCTCATTACAGCAATAATGGACAGAGTCAAAGGGGTATTATGCACCTATTATGTCATTACTAATGTTTCTTTAGCTCTTTGTAGCTACATGTTCGCTACGTCTTCTCCTGTAATTAGCATCGGCGGCGCGTTATTTTTGATCATTAATTCTGTTGCACTTTTTCTCCCCTGATATATGTAATACTTTGTACCATAATGTGCTTGGCTTTCAGCCACTCTGGGTGCATTTCTATGGCCCCCTTTGTAAGGAATAGGTAAAAGAATAAGAAAAAGTCTGAATAAATAGCGTCTGCTCCACGGCGCCCCCTGTCCTGTGCTGGCACGGGTTCCAGGTTCCTCATGAGCCTCTCCGCAATAAGCAGGGCGTGGAAGATGGATGGAAAGAAGGATATAGGAGTTTTATGGATGGATAAGAGTGTAGACTTTCAAAGCTGCAGTGGTCTAAGGCTGAGCTCGAAGTTCGTAGGCTCACGGGAGGCGAATAGAAGAGACAGGACTCATTTATCCATATCAATTGCATGTTTTAATAATGCAACTTGTGGAACAGATGCTTACAACCAGCTCCTGCGCTGCCTGCATATTCCCAGCTAAATCCTTCTGTTAACAACCGTCAACTCAATCATGTTCCAGCCCTCACCTGTGAGGCCCTCTTCCACATTAATTCGCCCCCAATATGAAATGCATTACAATAACAAACATTACAGTACAATTCCTGTGCTTACAGAAGGACCAGGAATGCATCAGCGCAACCATGCTTAATGAAGGAGAAGGAGGAGGAATTCCATGACGCTTCCGAAAGCCCTAGCCTGCTCCGTCACTAGTCGTCCATCTCCGGACACGCGCATAAAGGGAACGAGCCGGCGCCGGTCCAGCCAATCGAGCGAGAAAATGGGATTACGGGGTGGTTCTGTAAGGGGCCGCTGGGCCGGGGCACTCGCCTGGGACCATGCGAGAATGACGTGAAGAGATAATGAGGTTAATTTGGAACATTAGAGGAATTATGGAGCAGGGCTCTGGCACTGCCCCTTTTCTGAAGAGGCTTTCCAGTGTGGTCCAGTTTAAACTGGTATTGGAAATAACAGATATACTGAATCTTCACTGGCAGAAAGCTTCCAGTGATCACTGTTCAGGGTGGCGGTAAAGCCTTTAAGTCGTCCGTTTTACCGCCATGTAACTCCGCCCTTGCTGACACGTCTATCTTGCGAGTTTCCCAATTAAGAAAATTGCATTTTTCCGTGTTATCAGGCCCCAGGGCAGCAGGCTGGACGCGGAGCGGCGGGAAATGAGATTAAGCGCGCAATATGAGTGATGTCATCCCCCGCAGCGGCTGGGTTCAGCGGGTGAAAGCGGAGGCAAGGAAGTAGCTTCCGGGGAACCTTCTGCCGACACGGGATGACGCATCGCGGGGGCGGATGCCAGTCAGAGATGTGCGCCGCAGCCTGCAGGAGGCGCAAACGCTACCCGTGACGTAACGGGGACACTGCTCAAAGAAGTGAAGCGTGCAAAGATTATTCGCATCGCAATGGTGTATGGAAAGTGTGACGTCATGAGAGCAGGGGCCCCGGGACGTGGGCAGCCATGCGTTGACCATCCGGTGACTCTGTTACACGTTATGTTTGTTTTGGGAGATCGTCTCTCTTTCTTTGGGTCAAAGCCAGGGAAGCGGAGAAGCCAACTTGGAGAGTTGAAAATACATAGTTTGATCTATAAATAATGAATGTTGACCATGCACCCCTTATCTGACCTCACTCTATCTGTTCTCATAGCGACCTGGTGAAGAATATGAGCTTTTAAGTGGCTGGTTTCTGCTATATCATCCACAGCCAAAGTGCTTAACCCAAATCCCTGCTGCATTTCATCTACCTGTAAAAGTCATTTTCCATAAGAGCTCAGCACCCAAAAAGAACTGTTCACTTTAATACCCCCACTCAGATGGTTATATTTTAAATTCTGCCTGAACTTGCATCGGGAAACATGTTGAGTTTTTTTTTCTGCATAACCGTTTAATAGCTTTATAGATAGCTCTGTAGATAGATCTGTAATCTGCTGTGTTTGATCTCAACGCTCAGTATTCAGAAAGCAAACAGGCAGGCTACTGTTTCCAGGTCAGATTTTGGCTGCAGAGAGGCAGCGTGGGTTGGACGTTCAAAGCATGGGTGACCATCCCTGAACCATTTGCCCCGTCCCAGTCAGGAACTGAAGAACTGTCACCATATGAGTGTGGGGGGCAGGGGGGGGGGTCTAAGGAGCTCCCCCTGTTTCCAGGGAGATATGAGCATGAAAAAGCATCTTTAGTCAAAAGTAGAGGAAGTTACACAAATATCTGACAGAGGAGAGCTACTTTGCATCTGGCTTTCTCTGCTACTGCGTAGGACAGGTTCTGCTTAACTGAAAAGGCCAACAATCTTTTCTGGAATCACATGGCATACAGGCAGTGCCCAGGGCAGCCGTGAATTGAATCACGGCACTCAGAGCCTGTGTAACGCTGCAGCAGCGAGGAATCGGAGGTATCGGCGTTGCAGTGATTAGGCTCAGGTTTTTTTACCCATTGATAGACAGTACTGATGGCATGACATACATTTCCAAAACGGCAGGGGGTACTCAGCGGAACCTAAATTAGACGCCGGCCACACCTAGGCCCAGCGAGGGGAGCGTGTCGCCTCTCTGGTAATTAGAGTTTGTGTGACGGCTGGAGGACGGCAGCCCCGTCCTGGATGTGGCAGAGGTGCATCTCTGCGTGTTTCCGACGGCCGCCTGTCGCATCTGTGACCCGCGACTTCAGGTGTGGCAGTGCTTCGTGCAAGCAAATCAGAGAGAAGAATCGGGAGCTTTCAGATTAACAACATAGTTATGTTCTAGCAGGATGAGTTTCTCTGTTTTAATACTTTGATACTTTTATACTTAGATTATGGATAAATGTAAGTGGACTGTGTGTGTGTGTGTGTGTGTGTGCGCGCGTGCATCTGCCTGTCTGTGTCAGTCTGTATGTGTGTGTGTCTATGTTGGTGAGTGTGCATGTATGTGTGTGTGTGTCTGTGTGCTTCCTGAACCTCCTGTGGGTGTATTTAACCAGTTCATTAGCTCACAGCGATTGAAAAAGCCCCTGATATCCGATTACAAGAGGCTGAAGGAGATTGTGAGTCTCCGGATTTTGCTGCTTCCGCTGCAGTCGGTCCCCACCGCCTTGTGCCGCGGCCGTCCGTCAGCTGGACCCGAGGTCTGGTGGAGTCGTCTTTGATGCCGGGGGCCCCGGCACGATTAGGCACAGCTGTGAAGCGTTTGGTGACAGGATCGCCCACGCCACACCTGCTCGCACACATGTGACACCAGAACACGCGGACATGCAACGCGCCGGCCTCCCACGGCAAGCTCACCGGAAACACTCCTGCTCTGCCCTCCCACTCCGGAATCATCAGTCAGGATTCTGCCACTGTCCTTGGACCTCTGACTAATACCTCAGCTGGTCAGGCCCCTGAAGAGTGCTGATTTTGGTTCCCCCTGGTAGTTTGGTTCTGGGGTCTTTATCTCAGGGCGCAAAAGAAAGGTGCCCTCAAAAGTGCCTGAATAGAGCAGCCAGCTGAGGACTTCTGTCTGCTTGATTGTCTCAAGGCAATCGGATATTTCCCAGTGTGCTTTACGAAAAAATAGAGAAAAGGTTACTATTGGGTGTTAATACTCCAACTTGTATGGAGACATCTGGGTCAGCGAGGGATAGAGGGGCACATTGAAAATTCCTGCTCATCTCATTCCGGGCGGTGACTTGAGTAATGTTAAATCACCGCACTGAGAATATGAAGATGGCTGTGCGTTTAATGACAAGGTCAACGGAGGCATTAATTGAAAGGATTATGGGTAAATGTGATGCCTGAAGACACGCCCTCCCCCCCCCCCCCCCCCCCCAGACTGGGGGAGGATGATCCAGGGTGAATCGCTGCTCAAATTGACCGAGCAGACGGACTCAGCGGCTCTGTGGGGTAATTTGCAAGCGGGCGGTAGGCGCATGCGGCGCAGCTGCGCACACACACACACACACACACACACACAGGGGAAGCTGACAGGCAAGCAGGGGTTGTGGAGACCATTAACTGACGACCCCCTGAAAGATTTATCCTAATACACTGTGAACCGCCCACCTGTGCAGGTCACCAGCACAGGCAGCTGACAGCGGGACGTGTTGTTGTCCCCCCTGAACCCCACTCCCATCATGCCTTAAGCCTTAAAAGCCAGAACATTGATTTAATGCAAAAAAGCGATGGCCACTGATGGAGATGACTTTTACAAATGGCAAAGGGGCAGTAATTTTTTTTTAATGGTTTCGTATTTTTAATTGAAATCTCAATATGCGCGTGGAAGAAGCCAGCTGGCTTGCAGGCAGAGCGTCCTCCTCGAAAAGTGTCTCACCAAGAAGCCTGTGAAGGTCGTGAATATTTCTTTCCAGAAGGTTCCGTGCCAGGCGTGTGCTTTAACTTCTGATAGCTGCAAGGCAGCTCAGCTATGGCGACAGCGTCTGCACGGTGGCATTTTCACATCCAGAACATCGCTGCGCTCCTGGCCGTCTCCTGGCCGTCTCTGGGGGCTCTTCCGCTTGGGAAATCTCGGGCAGTAGCGCTGATGAAGGTCCGAGCCTCTCAGCTTCGCCTCAGCTCCCGCTCGCGTCTCCTGACCCCCTCGGGAGCCGTTTGTCACCCGTCTGCTAACGGCTGCCGGCGACCCCCCCCCCCCCCCGCGGCTTCTGTCACCTCCCGTATTGTTATGCCTTGTGTTTTCGAGAGTGCTTGCAGGAAGGGGGCGTGCCCCTCCCTGTGGGGGGAGTCAGGTGACCGGGGTTTTTCTGCTGATTTGTACCACCTGTCCTTCATTCCCAAAAGTATCATAAATCTTTGTGTTTCATTTGTTTCCAGTCGAATATTTCCGATCTTTGTATGTGATCTTCCTTTGGTCCCCCATATCCCAGACTGAATTTGAGCTGTATGAAACTGTTCCTGTGAGCAACTCAATCTTTAGGACTGCGAACAAGTCTAGGAGACACGGGATCGAGAGAATGGGACGGGACATTCCACTAGGGACACAATGGAGCTGGAGCACCTACCCAGTGGAGAGCTATTTACTCCCTAAAAAACAGGAAACTGGGAAAGAAGCAGATCAGTTCTTTCTCCAGTGGCCTGCCCCCCTCCATTACAATATCCACGGCCCTTTGTGAGGTGACAATGGATCCCCTGCCCAGCCCTGCACCTCCTGACTGTGAAACCAGCCCAGATTCACTGCTCAACTCTCATTCCACAAGGTTTGATTGATCTGACCAATGGGATTCACATAAATGGTTTCTGACGTACGCTTTTGAATACCAGCCTTTGGACAGAAGAAATTAAATAAATTGCCATTGATACAGCAGCTTTTCAGCACCATCTGATATGAAACTACATCTTCCCATGTTGAATCAGAGGCTCATGCAGAATGTAGCCCTAAGATCTCGTCTCTCCTCCCAGTGAACTCCTCTAGGACCCATGCGGGTCCTGGGGGTATGTCCCCCTCCCCCGGAGTCCAGGCTGCAAGGCCTCCCGTTCATCTCCCAGCAGCCAGGCCGCTAATAACCATCTTGGGACCACCCGGACACCGGGGGGTCCGTTCTCCCCCTTCTCATTTCCGCACAAAGCACTTCTCAGTATAATTAGCTTCCCTGGTCCGGCCGTGTCGTTAATTCTGCAAGGTGCAATTAGTTCAGATGAAGAACAGAGAGCGGATTCGCCGGCACTCTGTCGTTTGCTTTATTGATCGCTGCTCTCCTGAAATAACCAGAATATTTATGATACCATTGGGGAACCGATTTGTCTTGATTTTTTTTCTTCCCTCCGTTTTTAGGTTTTACTGAGAATTAATCAACGTGCGTCGTTCATGAAGATTAAAGGTTTTGTTATCTGCGAGACAAAATACCAGAGTTGATGTCACAGTTGATTCTTATGGGGGATGAGCGGAAAGTTTGACCGAACCTGAGATGTGCAGGGCAGGATGGATGAGGCTTTGTTATTTGTGATATACCTGCTCCACCTGGACGTCAGGCTGTAGTCCCCCCCTCCTATTCAAATCCAGGCCTTGTTTTCAAGTCTCCCAGGTAGTTACAGTAGCTTAATAATTTCTGGCTCTAATTGGCCAGAGGCTTCACAACTGGCTGTCAGGTCAAGGAAAGCTGGAAAAACAGCAGTGCTCGGCCCTTGAGGACCGTGATTTTAGTAGCCCTGCTGTAGCAGATCAGGTCGCTGTGCTCAGCTGGTTGCCCCCCCCCCCTCCTCCTGAGGACCTCCACCATGACAGCTCAGCTTTCATCCTTTCCGACCGGTGACCGCCATATCACCCCCTTCCCTGTCGAGCCAGCACGCCGTTCATCGGTCCCGCTGTCTTGGGATAGAAAGAACCAAAAGGTAAATGGCAGGACAAGAAAGAGAGAGAGAAATCAGGAGGGTAGAGGAAGTCTAAAATGGAGGGAAAGATGCCAGGATTCACGGGATTATCGGCGGCTTGTGCCAAGGCGCATTGTTCTGTCGACGCCGGCCTTCCGTCTGCCTTTGGCGTATTTGCGCCGCGCTTTTCATTGGCTGAGAAGCACTCAGACGCATCACGGGAGGTTCGAGAAGCAGCTCAAGGAGGATCCAGCAACCACGTCATCCACACACACTATAATGACTTCATGGGGACACACTCTCTCTCTCTCTCTGTCTGTCTGTTTGTCTGTCTGTCTCTCTCTCTCTCTCTCTCTGTCTGTCTGTTTGTCTGTCTGTCTCTCTCTCTCTCTCTCTCTGTCTGTTTGTCTGTCTGTCTCTCTCTCTCTCTCTCTCTCTGTCTCTCTGTCTCTCTCTCTCTCTCTCTCTCTCTCTGTGTATCTCACTCGCTCTTACCTTGTCTTCTCCCTCATCCCCCCCGCTTGCACAATGACTCATAATTCAAATATTCATCAGCCATTAAATATTGACCGACTTTCTCTCTCTTTTTTTGGGACCCTTTTTCCTGTTTTTATCATGTCCGCAGTTGCTGATAGGACCAGTCCAGTTCAGTGTGGGGGGAGACAGGTATTCTATAAGAATACAGAACATTCTGAGTGCTCCAGATGATTAGCTATATGGGGAATTTCGCCAGAATACGGGGGCTTCGAGCACCTGCCCGGCACCCATGCTCAAACACGGAGGTGTGCAAACTGGGTCACCAAAAAGTCACGGGGGGAGTGAGTCAATCCCGAAATGGACCCTCAGTTTGGAGTCATGCGACCTGAGGCTCAATGAATCTTTTCTTTTGTGTCCCTTTTCTTTTTGGTTTTTGGTGCCCCCTGAATTTCCGGCAGGGCTGGTGCCGTCGTGCTCACAGGACATCTGGTGGCAGGAATGTGATGCGTTGCGTTGACAGCAAGCGGCCGCGTCCCTCCCCCGGTATCCCGGGTGGCTGATGAGATGCGCATCAAATCGGAAGAGCTGTCCTGAATAGCCGACTGTTGTTTCTGCACCTTTTATGGCGTCGTAAAATGACATCGTAGTCCTGAAGTATAGGGTGTTTATGTTCAAGAGACTTGCTCCTTTTCACTCAGGATTTCTTTGATTATCTTTTATGATAACCCCTCCTCCCTGTCTACAGAGATGCCTGCCAGCCAACGTGGTTTATAGCAGATTGGGAGCAGATGGCCAGAACCCTCTTGATCCCATGTTCAGTTGCATTATGGGAAAGCTTTCGGGACTTCCGCCGTAGTGGGGTTTTGATGTCATGTGAGGTGTTAGGGTCTCTGAGGAAATGTGCCCCTACGCTGTCCCCTTTTCTTCAGTATTATACCTGGTAACCCCCATCACTCCCCGGTCCCCCCCCACTGTGGCTGCTTCTAGACTCGCCGCGTTAAGCAGGGACAGTCTAGAACATCCAACAGCGAGATAAAATACCATTGCGTACTTCAGCGCTGGCGTCTGGCCCGTTGAAATGTTGGCTTAAAGCAGTGATCTCAGCCCCGCCTCTGCTTTGATGTCTTCTCTCTGCCGTCGTCCCATGCCTCTTCAGAGGACCGTTCCTGGTTCTGATGGAATACATTAGCCATTAGCTACTCATTTGCCTGCTTCTCATATGGTTGTATAAATGTATTTGTTTATTGATATCACACTTCCTGATCTTGCACGGTTGTCTGGTCAGTACTGGCCCCCCCCCCACTGGTAATTATGACCAGCTGGTGTGAGGTGCTAAGGGAAGGGCGGGGTCACGAGTGAGGAGGGGCGGGATCAGAGCCAGTGGGCGGGTGGACCATGTGTGTGTCCTCCACTGTAATTACAGTAATAGCTGGGCTGCCCAAACACCCCCGCCCCCCCCACTTGTCTTGCTTGCTGGCATCCAACACGCCCGGCCCACCAAAGGAGGCCATGAGTACCACGTGGGAGCCTGCCTGTGTCATGTGACCAAGCCAAAGTAGTCGGACGCCTTGCGAGTTTGGGTGACCCACAGGAGCCTTTGGATCAGTCTATCTGGGAGCACCCCATCACCCGATGGTCCCTCAGGCCCTTGGAAGCTTCCAGAAGGTTATCTTCCTGATCTTCTCGTCGTAAGGTTCTATTTTTTCCCCCAGACATCACTATTTCACTGACTAAATATATAAATTTTTACCCCTCAGGCTTCGGCTTTGAGATTTTACGCTTAGCCCTAAGCTTCTACAGCCCCTGAAATCGCCATGAAAGTGCTCGTACAGGGATTTTCTCCTGCATACATCAAACGCAGGGTGTCTCCCTCATCCTCACTGTGGGCCCCTCAGTAGGGTGGGAGGGTGTGGCCTTTGGTTTGTGACGACATGCCAATTTCTTCCCTGGTCCATTCATGCACCACTGGGCCCCACGCCGGCACTGAGAGATCCTGTGTGGGGTCCGGAGAGCAGGTGCGAGATGTTTCTGCAGGAAGGATGCCGGTCACGCACTACCTGGGGCAGCAAGGCCTCTCAACTTCGTGGCAGAAGGTCTCAGCACATTTGTACAAGATCTTGAGCTTCGATCGGTGGTTTCTTCCTGCCTGCCATGGACGAATTCATTTTGCACGGTCTAAAGAAATCTCCTCGGACATCCTCGGGACATATCGGCGCAGTACGGAATCCATGAAGTGAGACAGCATCAGGGAGGAAGGTGAACTTTCCCCAAAGTACTTTCCGGAATCCTATTCAGTGGAGTGGAACTGGGTCTTGTTTTTTTGAGCAAGACCACAGGTTGAATGCTGGTTTCCCAGGACCCAGAAATGCAACGAGCCTAAGACTGTGAGACCAGGTCCTCCTGACCTGCACTGACCGTTGCGGCATGTGACCTTGTTTGTCCACAATAACTACCACATGTCCTAGACCTTCAGGCTGTCAGACCACATGGTATCCATTTTGTCCTTGGGTCGTGCTCTGCATTTTCATAATTGGGTTTAATTTCCCCTCCTTTGGGGGTCAACTGGGGGAGGGGGGGGCCGGTTCAGGATATATTGCCAATGTCCTTCTCTGTCTGTCACTCTCTATTTTCACTTGAACTTGAGTGTTGGTGCCTTGGTGAGTCACTCTAATTATGGTCATTATGTTCAGTTATAGTATGGACATTATTAATGTGAAATAGTGTTTTTCTTTATTCATTCTTTGTTCATTTGGATGATCTGGGAACAAGATCTAGACGTTTTCCAGGAAAAGTCTTGTCGCTGGCATTTCTGGACGGATTTCATTGATCGTGGCTGAGCTTGGGTGATGCCCGTTATTGGCCGTGAAAGGCATTGCTCACCAGGCGTCCTGCTTGAACACGAATATACATGCACACGCAGTGGGGATTGTGTAAATGGAGTCAGGGGTCACTAGCTCGGAGTTGTTTTTAACTCTTATCACTGGTAGTAGACTACCCAATTGACACTGGGTTCCTATCAGTGGTGGCTCATTGGTTGCCAAAACGAGTTCTCCCACTCCAAACTGGAGATAACCGGAAGATTCGCCCGTAGCAGGATCAGTAAACAAGTGCAGGGCCGCGTCCAGGGCCGTGAACCGAAGTAGCCCGACTTCCCACGCTGCTGGCGAGACGAGTGCAGGTAGCCATGGCTCCATCTACCCATCCGGGGGGTTTGAAACTGTAGCCCTCAGGTTACAAGCCTGAGCTGCTTGCAGCGGTTTGCTGTTATGAGCACTGAAGTGGTTTGTTTTATCCAGAGGAGATTACTGTCAAAGTACAGTTGCTGGGTAACACTCCTCTCCTCCCCCTGCCTGCCTGTCGGTTGCATTAATCAGAACCTCTTTCCTTGTGTATCTTGTAACTCTTTCTGACTCATGGCCTCCAATCATGATGGCTCTCAGACTTCCACCACAGAGCTAGTTAATTATCCGAGTGTCTGGGGCTCTGACTTAATCCCCGCCCTTCGCCCCGCTGCGGTCACTGTGACCCCGGTTCCCACAGGGCCAGCCGTTTCCACGTGCGCTTTCAGGATGTGGTTGCCATGGTGGCCGGCGAAAGTCCACTTGATGGATTATCACGGTTTCAGAGAGCGTAAGGTGCCCCCCCCCAGCTCATCTGTGCGAGAACAGCATCTGCTTTTGATGGAGACACGAACGAGGTTGGACTGTGACCTTTTCCGGACTGCACTGGAGAAAGACCTCCCCTGTTCCCATAGCCTTGCAGATAGAGGAAATGTCAAAAAGCTTGATAACATTTCTGGAGGCGTTAAATGTTTGCGGGTTGCCCCGTCATTCCTCAGATTATGTTGGCATCCACCCCCCTTTGACCGTGCCCCCACCCCAATGGCCCATCGCTTTTGGGGCGGTGGTGGTCCAGTCACATTTTTGCCCATGAGGAACTTGACCTCATCAGGTCTTCTGGGTCAGTACCTCTCAAACTTACTAGGTCTAGCTAGAGCACTTGGCCCAGCTGTCTAGAGAGTGGAGGTGGGTAGGTGCATTTGTGTGGGCGGGGGAGTGGCGGCCAAAGAAGTGGAGCCCGACTCTCCAGTTCACTGTCCCGGAATTGCCAGGTTATTTCGGCACGCAACCATGAAGCGGCATCAGGGATGGCTGGCAGATCGCAGCTGTCATTGTCAGATCATCTCAGTTTATGGGGGTAATAGACAATTTAAAGGTCGTCCAAAGACCTGGTTTATTTGCACCTTGTCCTGGCAGCATCCCAGGCCATCTCTGCTTTCAGCAAGAGCACCAGCCCAAGCCCTTAATGGAGTTCCAGGCTGGCCCCTGCATGTCGATCTTGGGTTTTATGTTGCTGCTAGTGCCGGAATCTTGGGTAGAGGTTTAGGGGAGGGGTCCTTGGGTGTCAACGAAAACCAGGATGTCCAGCTTCCCCTCCTCCTCCTCCCGCTGTGAGGTCACCCCAGAGGTGGGGGGGGGGGGGGGGCTCCCATCATGCTGCGTCACCCCCGGGGAAACCTCCATTATTT
>JAODKF010000049.1:4155125-4176200 GCA_026779585.1 Mormyrus proboscirostris
GGGGGGGGGGGGGGGGGGGGGCGATTCCTTCCTGATGAGTCACGCCATGTGAAACGAGCATTCTGTCTGTGCTTATTGCAATGGGTATTGAGTGATAAGTGAGGAGGAAGGGAGCAGAGGACCAGGGAGGTGGCAGAGTCAGCCTTCCTTGGCATAATTAAGCAGTGCTTAATGCAAACCTCGGACATTACAAAGCAGAGAAGATCAATTTGATACTACATTCCGGATTGAACCTTGTACCTTGTGGAATTGAAGTTGGGTGCCATGAATGAAAGATCCTTGCCTGCACTCCCCCCAACCCCCCAATGCCCTAGACATTTGCACACTGTTAGGTGTAAGGGGTAAACACACAGGTCAAAGGTCAACATGCAGGAAGTCCGCTGTGTACACCAGAGCTATTAACCAGCTTGGTTTGTTTACCTAGGCACAGCTGTGTCTGTGTGTGTTTGACTGCCACGACGCAGGAGTCCCCAGGATCCAGCTGGTGAAACTCTGAGAGACAGCGATTATAAAGCTTCACGGCGTGTGTCAGCCTGCCATGTGACCTGAGTTTTGGGCCCCCACACAATTTTTATTTATTTTATGTATTTGTCCATTTGTTTGCAGTAATTTTTTTAAGCCAGTGACAGCATTCATTAATGGGAAATTTCCATGTAGAGGGGAGGGCTGCTGTTGCATCTCTATAGTAACGGTCTGCAGTGTGGCAATGCTGATCAGAATCAAGTTCCCGGAGAACCCCCCGCACGGACCAGCCTGGGGAGCAGAACCCCCGCACGGACCAGCCTGGGGAGCAGAACCCCCGCACGGACCAGCCAGGGGAGCAGAACCCCCACACGGACCAGCCTGGGGACAGCTGGTCCTATTTTCCAAAGCCTCCCTTAAGCCTTGCTGCCTGCTTGGAGATTCTGTCAATCTAAACTCGCATGACAAACTCATTAATGGATGCACCGTTTCCCCACCTGGCGCTGATATTTTGCTGTACCTTACACTCCTCTTAAATTTTATATGTTGCTGTTTGGCTGGGGGGGGGTTAATTTGTACCTTTCAGGGATTCGACAGCTTCATTGCGAGCAGCTGGTACTGTGTCTTCTGCTTCTAATGGCTGTGAGATCTGACACTGAAGTGTGTGAGGCTTCAGTACCTTTGATGTGTCACGATGCCCCTTTGGCCTGGAAGATCTTTCGGGGTCAGAGGTTATCGGGTCCTGCCGTGGGCCGGCTTCACGGTGCTGAGAGTTGCCCCTGCTTGGGCCCATGTCTCCCCTTTTGGGGTGGGGGGCATACCTCTGCCTTCCAGCCTGCGAACCAGATGTTGCTTTGGTGACTCTGTCCTGGAGGGAGTCCAGCTCAGAAGTGGGTCAGCCTGATGGAAGTGAGCCCGGCTGACGGGGGAGTCGGGGGGGGCGGCAGCGGCTTTTCTCACTCATCCAGACTGCATAGTTCTCGTCTGCTACACAGATTCGCGGGGAAGGTTACTTGTTACACGTCACGTGCAGTATCTGATGCACGGTTGTCCCAGGGTGCAGTGTCCAGCTGGCCTCGAGCAGGAAGCCCATGTCAACCCTGCAGATGTACAGATCCCTGCACCTGCGCACAGACTAGGCGTGGTGAGGCGGGCTGGGTGTTACTGATATCGCTCCTCGCCTGGTCCTTTCCGGGACGCGCAGGCGTGCTTCTGGGTCAGTGCGGGCCCCGGGTGGGGGAGGGAGCTGATACTGAGGCAGTCAGATTTACACGGAAACAGTTGCTCAACAGCAAGTGCTCCGGTGGAGGGTCACAGTCCTTCAGACCCGCGTGGGAAGAGAGGCAAAGCAGAGCCGTGCTGT
The DNA here is from genome assembly GCA_026779585.1 of Mormyrus proboscirostris. Classification (NCBI taxonomy): domain Eukaryota; kingdom Metazoa; phylum Chordata; class Actinopteri; order Osteoglossiformes; family Mormyridae; genus Mormyrus; species Mormyrus proboscirostris. Next base: position 4,156,951 of record JAODKF010000049.1, read on the forward strand.
CAGATGGGGCCCGGAGGTGTCCGCAGACAGGCCCCGGCCCTGCAGCACAGGGCAGAGAGGAGCAGATAAGCGCCTGACACTCAACGGTTGCTAGGCAACGGTGCGCCAGAGGAGCTGTCGTGCGCTGGTTGTGTCGCTCCCAGTCTTCCCTGTTCCAGTTTTCCAGTTCCCAGCCCCCCCAGTATCACACCCCACAGCTTCAACTTTGCAGAGGGTTTTAGCGGTGCAATATTTCAGCCAAACCGGACCGCTCGGGTGGCTCATTAAGATACCGGCTTCCCAGGAATGGCTCAAAAACGTCTTTGCGCATTAAAGGGTTACTGACAGTCCCGCCTCTAACAGCAGACAGGCGTGTGAATGTAATGGAAAGCAGCGTCTCCGTGCTCCGCAGGCTCTTCTTAATTAAGAGGGCTAGAGGTGGGTGATGGGGGACTGGAAAAAAAATCACGTGCTGCGACTTCTCTCTGCATTGTAGACGAGTGTGTGTGTGTTTAGTGTCAAGAATCCCAGAGTTTTTCCTCCAGCAGGAAAGGGCTGATCTATGCTCCAGAGCAGGAAGGCTGGTAGGTGCATCATGGGTAATGAGAAAACTCTCTGTGGGCCGAGATGGATGCTGGTGGTGCCCCCTGGAGGCGCAGGAGCCTGTCCCTGGGCTGGATTTCTGCGTCTGGCGCTTTGCTTGCTCAGGGGTGTGGGTCACTCTGCTGTCAATTTTAATTGTTCGCCTGAGTGTGGTTAGTAGATAAGCAGGGTTAGGGGGCTGTTTTTCTTTCTGCTCCCACCTGGTGATGCACTAACCAGTTTTAATCGGTGTCAAACTGAGGTGGATTAATGCTTAAGCTATCGCCTGGGGGCCAGTCTAAAATCAGGGCCCCACCCCGACTCAGGGAAAGATGGAACGGTCAAGTTAAAAGTTAAATCGGCAACACCTGAGTATCCTTGCTGGTGTCAGCTTAGGGCCCCCAGATAAGATAATCTGGCCCTGATGTTGCTGCACCGATTGCAGATCAGCATGGGGCACCGGGCTGCCATTCCCTGGCCCCGCCTCCTTGCTCGCAGCCCCGCCCACCTTTGCTAACTTTGGCGGTCTCGGCCGCAGACTGGTTCCAGTGTGGTTGTTTTTCGTCTCCCTGACTCATTTCCACCCCAGCAGGGGGAGGGCTATTTTGCCTCCTTGGTCAGCACCTGGAACGGAGGGGAGGGGCGTTTGCTCTGGCCTTTTTTCTTTTTCTTTATGGGTCCCGTCGAGGATATTTCGCCAGCTGAGGGGTGGAAGAGGCAGCGTCCGGCGCCCCAGGAAGTGCGGCGGATGCTATTTCAGGGCCCCGGGGATGATGGCCTGGAGCTCTCGCAGCCGGAAGTCATCTTGGCTACTTTGTGTGTGTGTGTGTGTGTGTGTGTGTGTGTGTGTGTGTGTGTGGCACAGAAAATGCACCGTCTGCATCGTCTTCTGTTTCAGATGTGCTGTCTCACAGTTCCTATGCTGCCAGTTTTTACTTTGTTTGCAAATATGTCGTCCCCCCCCCACACCCCAGCCTACATTCCTTAGTCTTTCTCTCTCTCTCTCTCTCTCTCTCTCTTGGCCTCTGAAAGGGATCAGAAGAGGGGAATTGTGAATGCTGTGGTTCTTTTTGAGGTGGGACAGCCAAAAGGGAATACCGTGCTGGATTGTATCTAGCCCTCGACACCCCTTGGTGCTGTGGGTTGGGGTGGAGGGGGGGGGGGACGCATTGAGGGTAGCTTTGGAAAACATCAATTTTCCTTGCCTGACTTGGTCAGAACCTCCATGTATGACTTTGATGACCAAACAGCAGTGTCCTCTAATGGCCCATATTTGGTTGGACCGTTGCCCCAACACCAGATATCTGATTCCCAGTCAAACAAGTCTCAGTTTTCTCACAAAATCTCTTCTGGAAGGACAGAATGTGTCAGAATTAAAATGTGAACACTCCCTCAACAGCAAAAACAACAGTTCAGTTTTTTTGTGCTGCAAGTACTGACTCTCGGAATCGCGGTCTTCAAGTTATCTTCCAAAACAATGTGGTGTCCACATGTGCATGTAGATACCCCGTTGACATTAATTGGTTGTGGAGATCCTTCTCTGCGTGGTACCATCCAGGCTTTCTGCCGTGGAGTCGCCCCATTATTCCCTACGGTGACTAAACCGAGATTTGACAAATACTTTGAGGGCCGTACTTTCCATCCCTCAGAGGTGGAACTTTTATGTATCAGAAGGCTGGGTGGGTGGGTTGCTGCAATTTTGGGTATTGGAACCTCTTATTTGTGGAGCGTAAGCTGTTGTGGTCATGATGTCAGGACTGCGTCCGCCTGGAATGAGATCGGAGTGGCTCTGGTAGGAAGTGCCAGGACCAATTACAGAGCAATGAAAACTCCTAATCACTCAAAAGGGTCGTTGAGAAGTCCATCGGCACTTTAGTTGTCGTCAAAGAATGGGAGTCTGTCCTACAAGGGTTTGGTTTGTGGTTGTTCTTCCCATAAAGGTTTGAGGAATCCAAAGGCTTATTGGCTTTGACTCTTTTGGTGTGCTGAGTTAATTTCCTCCTCGTTTACTAAGCACATTTGTGTCATGTGGCAAGGTGACGGTTAGATGGTTTCGGAGAACATCAGTGTCACTGATTTTCGGTGTGGGGCAGATAATGGAGTCGCTCCAAATGAGGCTCTGTCTCGCCGCAGGGTACCATCACTAAGTCATGGCTACCTACACTCTGGAGTTGGAGGTGGAGGACAGGACAGTTCTGCTCTGTGGTCCCATTGGCTCCCCTTGATGTGCGTGGCTTTCATGAGAGGAGGTTGGGTGGTTGAAAAAAGGTTGACACGCGATAGTGCCAGCGATGGTTGGCTCATTTGCATCCTGTTTTTCTTCCTTTTTTTCTTTTTTGAAGAATAGGGATGGTTTCCAGCAATTTCTCTAAGAAATCCAAGAAAAGGCACTATCTTGCATTACTTTTCTTTTTTTCTTAGCCCTTCCCTTAATGTCATAGGCGAACACCTGCTATCTCTCCAGTTCGCTACAGATGTGCATACCTTTACGGTTAATAATGTCTGTCTAAAAAAAGAAGTCGGTGAACTGCGGGGAAAAATGCTGACAGATATAGAAGCAGCATTCGCCCACGAGCTGAACGCTTTTTAAGCGCCTAGCCCAAGGCGGCCGCCTTTGACATCGAGCTGCTAGCTAGAGCTCGGTTCACCGTGCTCCAGTTCCAGCCCTGTTTTTCTTCGGTGAGTGTCTGGGAAGCCCGACATAAATAACGATTCGGTGAAGCGGGTGCCGCCCGGAAGGTTCCGGCGATGACTGCTCAGTCTGTAAATTTCCGTAATGAGGTGTCTGACAGCCCCACGTTTGTCGTCGTTAGGAAAAACTGTAAGCGATGCTAAAGAATTATTTGTTGATTTAGTGATTTATTGTTTCTTGGTGGGGGAGGGGAGGGGGAAATACATACAACAGATGCTTGAGCTTGCATGGTGCTCCAGACGGTGGTGGTGGGGGGGGGGCGTGGTGGATTTTGCCCCACAGCTTTGTTGAAGTGACACTTAGTCTCATTAGCAGGGCCCAAATAGAGCTAACCCATCGATCATAGACTTGACCAATCAGAGACAAGATAACCGCTGGGCTCCACCCAGCTTGTGTATGTAATAGTGCATTTGGTTTTGAAACAGGATGTCTGTACATGTGGTGAAGTTTATACATGGGACAGTTTTTCTGTGATGAACGAAGAGGCGACAGAAAAGTAAGGTTAGATCCTGGAAGGTTTCCTGAAACACAGCATACTGTTACCAGCAGATTCTCAGCTTTTTATGTGAAATATTTAGATAAAATTAAATGCAGTGGTCAAATTTTTAGTCTTTAGCAAATGCCTAAACAATCCAAGCATATAGTCTCAAGGGATATAAATCATTAGTTAATACAGATTTAAGGACACAAGGCTGTAGAGCTAGTTAAGAATTAAAAACCAAGAAAACAACACCATTTTACACCACAGCCACTGTGCACATTAAATAAGCTTGCAGTTAGTGTGGATGAGGCACAGTACTTAGATTAATTAAATCAGCTGTAGACTAATTAACAGTGAATTAAGTGAACTCTGAAGTGAAGGAAAAGCATTTTGGGGCAGTCACCGGGGGGGCTCTGATGCCTTCCGTAACGCCCTGCCGACATGGAGGCGGACAACAGCAATGGCACGTGACCTGTTAACTGTTTGCGGCATACATTCAAAGGCTTCTTTTTGCTGAACGAGAGAGGAAAAACGTAAGAGATTAATGGCTGGAACCATCCCCAGCCTGCTTTTCCCATTTCTTCAGCAGTCTTCCTGTGTGCTGCTCTGTCGAAGAAAAGAAAAGCGAATGTTTTAAACATCCCCTTTTCCTGCTCCGAGGTCTTCAGCTTCGCCTGCGTGTCCCGACTTGTTCGGCCTCTGAACGGGCACCGGACGGCTTTCCAGGAGCATGTCCCGGCTGCTGGAAGCAGGGATAAAGAAACTGCAGAACTGGATTCCTACGCCGGTGAAATGGCCGTTTTCATTCACCGGTTTCGTAAATTTGTATAATGTCGGTTTGCCCAGAAGAGCGCGGAGCTGAAAAGTTCTTCTGTGCATTAATAAAAAGATCCATTTAACCTAATAAACTGGGTATCAGACCGGAAAAGACGATTCTGTGTTTCTTTCCCTAAATATTTCACTTAAGCTTGTTTGGTCAAAGGTTTGGGAGTGTGGGATTCTCTTTACTTAAGTCACTTTTTTCCTGGAATTTAGTACAACATTATATAGTAGCTGCTTAGTTCTTCTCTGCATATGGAATTCAAGGTGGTTTGAGCGAAGTATGTGCTTTAAAATGAAACTTATCTGATGATGGAAAATTTGTCAGTGTTTAGTTCCAGGATTAGATGGGATTCGCTGCAAGATCACATGACCTTCTGCACATTTCAGACCTGGATGTTCCCACTCCTGTTTTGTACAGTGTGGGCAGTCGTCCTTGTGCTCCTCTTTACGCCTCGCTTAATATAAGACAGCCGCTGTATTTCATGAATGCGACGGTGCTGCTTGGGAATCCCGTTCAGAGCGTCGACCATCAATGACATGTGGGCTCAGGAATGACCCATATGTGTTCTGGGGTTTTCTCCCCCCGGAGCGTTAGTGACATCAAAGAGGTCACTTTGCGGAGGGAAAGTTCCCGGATGTGGGAGGACAAGATTTTTTTTTCTCTTCCTCGGCCATCAGGCTGCTCTTATGCAGCCGAGGTGCCGGATAACCTCACCTCTGACCCAGAATGTAAACACTGATGGGTTCCCTCAGCTTGAGGAGTGTGGCACACAATGATCCATGTTTACGAGGTGTTGTGCTGGTGGGCCTCACGGTCACTAACAGATGTTATCCTTTAGCCAGGTGTGTGTGTGTGTGTGTGTGTGTGTGTGTGTGTGTGCGCGCGCAACTGCTACTTTGGTTTCTGCGTGATAGTGCCTCAAGGAACGTGATTAAAGAGAAGGCCGTGTTGGATTCTCGTTTTTTCTGCTTGTTCCTTAATTGGGGCGACAAAGAGTAGGAAGTTTTACATAACTGTCTCAAACTTCTGGTCCACCCCTTCCTCCTCCTGAGAGTTTCCTGACCTCTTTTTGCTGTATCGCGATATGAAAGTTGCAGGGTATGGCTGGCTTTAGACAGCAAGATCTAAGGTTATTACAGAAGTGGGCTTGATGATGTCATGAAAGGCTCATAAACTAATGGGGAAAACATCTTATTTTTTATAGGCTCTTAAACCTGAAAATTGCAATGCGTCATTTATACGGAGTATCCGTCATGGTTTCAGACATCTGAAATTTACTGACGAGTAGTTTGTCTCCAGCATTCTGCTACGTGTGACAAATCAGCGGATGAGGATTTAAGCTGCAAGCCCCTAATGTGCGAATCGTTTTAATTCTCAAGGACGGGATGCCAAGCTTGGCGACCGGCTTGTTCACATCTGGATTTGACCATCGAGACCCAAGAGGTATTCAGCAGTCAGATGCTTCATCAGATGAAGTGTCACAGGGAGTGAGAGAGTTGCAATTGGCCGCCTGTGTTGTCTTCCTGTCATGTGATCACTCCAAAATCCATTAGCGCTGATTTGTTGTTCAGATTGTTGCACCAGTAGCTTGAGGTGTAAAGGAATGGAAAATGTGACCAAGGCCTTCTTTAATTTCTGTTATGGTTGTCCTGGTTTCTTTAGCACTTAATTTTTATTTATTTAAATGGTTGGAATGTTTTGCCATCATGTATTATAAAAATACCCTTCAGCAAGAGTAGGAACTTACCTGTGATCACAGCTTTCACAGATTTCAGCACGAGCATGATGCAAACAAAAAAACAGGCATGTACACAGCATAGTGTTGACATTTGTTAGGTACTCCGATAGAAGCTTCACGTTCTTCCCAAGCTGGGATAAACATCCGGAGAGCGTTCAGGATCAGGCCACACCGCTGGACAGGATCTAGACTTGTCTGGAAGTCACCCCAGATATGCGAGGGTGAGGCCGACCGCGGTTTCACTGACCCACCGAGAGGGGGATGGGGGACTTGGCTAAGACTTCTGGGTCCATCAGGGGTGGGGGGGGGTTTGCTCACTGGCAAGTGTCTCTTCTCAATCCATTTTGGAACTATCCTAACAGCAGAGGTTCCATTCTGGCTCCTGATAGAACTTCCCTCTCTGCCATGCTTGTCTGCCGTGCTCCTCAGAACAAAGATGGGCGTAAGAACTATGAAGACTCAAGTCATTAGTTGTATATCTTAAGCTAGCTTTGTACCACCCACCTTCTCTAGTTATGACTTCCCTGTGAGGTCCCCACTCAGCTTCTCCTGGACTAGCTCTGAATTTCTACGCTGCTTGAGCTTTCTCACCACGACCTGCTTTCCTGCCCCGCATTGTGGGGGACGGTTGGCTTAAACTCCCCACCGCCTACCCGGTAGCCGTTACCGTTGACGCTCCATGCCGGAGCTGCAATTGGCCTCCCCTTTCTGAAAGGCGAGCCCCGGGGAGACAAAGAGGGCCTTGTTCTTGTGGGGGCCCAGGCCCGGCGAGGCTGGCTGTGGGAACACACTGTCCATCCCCGCTCATGGCGGCACTGGAGGAACGCCGGTGTTTGCCGAGTGCCGCGCTGCCGAGACTGTCCAAACAGACGCGTGTTTGCTAAGCAGGAGCACATTACCGTCTCTGTGCCGTGATCACCGCTCCTGTGGTCTTGAATAGAGCCTCTTGTGCGGCCTGGGTGTCAGGGTTGAAAAGATGGCAGAGCTGAAGGCCGGTGTGCCCCAACCCCCGCCGCCCAACCCCTGTCCTTAAATTCCCAGCCTGGGAGTCAAGAAAAGGGCTGCTTTTGGGAAGTAGGCGTTGATGATGGTGGTGGCGGTGGTAGTAGTGGGGTGGGGGGGAGTCTGCCTGAATGGCATACCTATGTTAAACCTGCCAGGTGAAGAAGAGATGCCGCTTTACTGGTCTCACAGAGCAGTTCTATCTGGTGCACTTCTTTGAAGATTAAACGTTCATCCTGCCTGGTCGTTTCCAAATGCCCTCAGGAATTCAGAATCATTGCCATTACCCCCCCCCCCCCCCCCACGCAATTACGGCCCGGACCCTTTGAATGGACACTCTAGTCCCTTCTAACTTCTCTCCTAAAAATCATGCGCAGGGCTGCGCTGTGACGCATTGCCCTGAAATTCGGTGATTAAATCCCATATCGGAAGGTATTCTGAAATGTGGGTCAGGTTTTCCATTGTTAAAATGCCAGCCCCATGGGTTTGCTACAATGCCGTGTAACGCTCCAGCAGCACAGGAACGTCCGGCTCCAGGAATTTCCCTTCTCGTTCGAGAATCTGCATTTGAGTCTGTCGTCGGTTAGCGCTGCGACATTCCTGTCGTTCCATCTCACGTCGTTGGTCGACAAGGATTTTGTGGGACTGTATTGCAGAGACAACCTGTAATTTCTGAATTTTTAGACGTCTCTTCCCACCCCCTCTTCCTTCTTCAAGTGTGTAGCATTTTGTGTCTTGTTTTCCCCATGATTTCTAGTGCCATGCCAACCAGCTATTAATTGACTTATAGGAAGGGGGCAAAGGGCGCATTTGACTAGCTCAATTCTGGCATTGTAAGGACAGGGTGGCATCTGACCAGCTATGAGCCAGGAGTACCTAAGTGTGGTTTCTGGAGCATCATAAAAATGTTTACGAGGAGTTCACTAGAGGATCTCTTCCTTACTGCATAAGGGTCTTGGGGATTCTGCCCATGTGCAAGTCTGTTAAAATCCTGGGGGCCCAGCTACCCAGCCCCTTCTGTCAGGTTCTTGATAGGAACCCTACTCAATGGATGCCTTCTTATTCCCAGGGAAAACCATCAAGAAGCAGGTGATTGGGACCCCTCCACAGGTCCTTTATTGTCTTGGAGCTCTTGCCAAATCCATGTATCTGGGTGGCCTCCTAAAGCCAGCAGTATAAACAGTTTAACCTAATGGTGAAAGTTCTTGCCCCTGTTCTTTGTCAAAAAAGATGGCAAGTATTCATTTGTATCCAGTCTAAGAGCACTATGTCTAATTTTGACAGGTTAGCAGTTCCTTTGGGATTTGAGTTGTTTTTGTCGCTTTATATCAGACTGCCCATTAGTAACAAGGTTCCCCGCTAGAATCTGTGAAGATTCTTAATCCAGGGAGAACATTTGTGCTTGAATGTTTGTAATGTTCTAGAGCACGAAGCTTTAAAATTAGTGTACATTGCTGTTGATGTCAGCTAATTTTTTACCTCATCAACCGACATGAGGTTCAAAAGAGTTTGCAAACAGAATGTGTTGTGGGGTGACCGCACACATTTCTTCAGTCAGACGGTCTTCGTCCTCCATGATCGGAAATGGTTTACGTCATTATTTTGGTAAATTTTGTGTCCAAGTCTTTGGGAAAAGGCAACGCTCAGCAGTTTTATGTTTTTCCCCTTTTTCCACATGTTTTTGGCCAAATATTTTAATGAAGGGATTGTTCTATGCACCATAGGCAAAGCATTAAATAATATAATGTATTTATTGGTTCAAGATGTACACACACAAAGAGGTTTCTTCGCTGGAAATTTTAGCTTTTTGCTTTAAGATTTGAGATGGATCCTTCAGGCTCCACCCCTAGGTTCCCATGGGCCACCTAGCTGGCAGATCATCTCCTCCCCATGTCGAAATGCATTTCGCCTCAATTGCTGCTTCAGATGCCAATTTTAGGCTTTGAGTTTCAAGTAAAAGTCCTTTCCAACTCACTGGTCTATCTAACTCCTCCCTTTAGCATTGCTTTGATCATAATAAACGTGGGGCTCCTTCAGCACCGTGTCCCACCCAATACGAGAAAGGCGAATACCCGTGTCTTTTTTCCCCCCCCCAATGATATCTTTATACAAACTTCAAAGAGCCACTGGTTGCATCAAAGACCCTCTGCAATTACCACACAGGTTTGCCTCTTTGTGTGTTTTCTAGAAGACCTTGGACACGTACACGCCAGCAACACGCCCAGCACACATACACATACACCCACGTGCGAGAGAGACTTTGCCCGCTATCATGCATGGAGTGTGCTCCCCCGCCAGGGAGCGCCGGGTTTGTTTCTGTGAGTGTCGCCAGTCCTCACCGGTCAGAGGCGTGTGCTGTGCCGTTTGTTTACATCGGTGAAATGGAGCAATGGGTCTTCCAGTAAATGTCCCCTCTTGTGTACAGCTCCGCCCCTTTTGTTCTCTCGACACTGACTTTTAGCCCCTTGGTGAAACAGAATTGACTTCTGGGTCAGAGACCTTTGTTTGGATGGAAGGTCTGTCCCCCCCCCCCCCATGACCTGGGAAGAAGGGGACTAACTTTGCTACTTTTTCATACCAGAAGTCTATCCTAGAGTCTTCTGAGAGGGAGTTTTATTTCCCCTTTGAGCGGTTAACACTTCTCTGAGAGACAGAGCTGCTACTCCTGATGAATAGTAGGATAGTGTAACCTTATTCCCAGCAGTGCTCCCTTCCCTGTACACACACACACACACACACACACACACACGGGGCGAAATGAAAAGTGGAAAAATTGTGCTTCCATCTTGGCACGGCTGTCTATATCACATGCCAAATTTCCTGTTTATACCATGAAATGCCCCCCCTCCCCAAAAAGACCACGAAATGGTGGTGGGGGGGGGGGGGAATTCTGGGTTGTTGTCGTTCCTCATCGCAACCGGCGTAATCCTCGTGGGCCAGGCTGGAGCGCACATGCCTGCATCTCATCGGGACCCGCAGGCCTCGAAAACAAGAGCAACGGAAAACGAGACCTCAAGCGTCACCCCCCGACTGCCATCGCCGAGGCGTGCTAGCGAGCGAGTCGCCTTCTTACCCTCTGCTAACGGCAGCTAGCCTACTCGTGGTGAGCAGACTCATGGTGCGCCTTCACTGCAAGGCTCGACAAAGACTCGCTTTAATTACTTGAGTTTTGGCCTGTTCTGGCGCTGTAATTTGCCAGAGAGCTGGAGGGGAAGCTTGTTTTGAATCTTTGAGGAATGCACGTTTTGCGGTCTAAATGCTGTTAATTTCGGCATTGATGGGTTCATCTGCGAAATTCTGGTAATAATCTGTCCGGCGTCACTTTGAAATTCACCCCTCCAGGATATGACCTAGTTGCTGTGGAGTGGAAGCTGTGTTTTTTGGATGTAAATGAATTATGAACTGTAAAATTCACTGGAATTTTCTATTCCATGGAAACCTGCCTATGAGAGTGGTGGTGGTGGTGGTGATGGTGAGGGGGGGGGGGGTTGAATGTCTTTAGCAGCTCATAGGATCTTCTTTTGGAAGCTCTGTTCTAGTGGAAAAATCAACATTCCCCTCTACATTTCCCCTTGATTTTTCTATAAGCCAAAGGGGATGAAGGTGTGGGGAGTTTTGACTCTGAAGGGAGCTTTTAGTGCAAGGTTTAAGTTCTGAATTAAAACTTTTAAACTGGGCTTAACATTCACCAGGGAGTTCTTTTCATTAAAACTTTCAGCTGTTGGTTCTGATGGAAAGAAGTGAAGGATTCTGGGATGTGAGCCCTGTTTACAGTAACTTTTGCTCTCCTCCAGCAGCAGGAGTGGCTGAGGCTTCGGTGATAAGCCATGTTTTGTATATATATTTTTTTAACTCTTCATCAGGCTCCTGGCCAGCAAGTTCCACCCAGCTGCCACCGCCCCATTGCCCAAGCGTGAGAAGAATGTGCGGAATTTGCATATGATTAGTCTCACACCTGTAGATGGCGCTGTCAGGAAGGTTCAATTCTTCATGGCCAGATGTGTGATGGATCCCAGTTATTTTTCCAGACTTCCAGATTCTTCCATTTGCTGTTTTATGACTAAGGAGGCCTAGGGACAGTTTCCTGGGGCTGGCATTGGAGGGCTGCTGTTAAGCCACTATTTCGGTGAATATGGTGCTGTGATGGGGCAGGGCTGTTAGTGTGCACAAGTGTCAGAAAACCCAGACTGTCTGGAATTTGGGTGACACGCATCAGTAATACAGAAACCAAAGTCAGGTGTGTTGCTATTGGAAATCTATGAAGATCAAATTCTTCTTCCTTGCAAATAATCTACTTCTCTCCAAAGAGCTTTTAAGAGCTGTGAGCTTCTCTTAATGCCCCAATAGGAGAGCTTTTTGCTGAAGTGAGCTCATCCCAAGCCAAGACAAATAACGAAGACCCTTCTTCTGTGTTGTCGAGGGATTTTTAAAAATGATTTTTAATGGAACTCAAGTCCTTCCTGCTAATTCGATGGCACAAGGCTGGCAACTCAACCATCGCACACATCCGGCCTCTCTCTAGTCCATCACTTCTGCCTGTTAGGGTTACGAGAAGCCAACGTCTCGCTGTGTTTTCTTATCGAGCACAGCCAGCTCCTTCGCCATAATCAGATTTTTCGGGGCTACGAGACTCATCGAGAAGTCGTTGTAAAAATAAACGGTAACAACAACTGGAATGTTTCCCCTGGCCAGAAGGAATGAAGACAGTCTGTTTCATTGTTTGACGGTTGGCTCTCTCTGTCCCACAGGGCCAGCTGAAGTTCCAATGATGTCACCAAACGGTTCCATTCCCCCGATCCACGTACCTCCTGGTTACATCTCCCAGGTAAGTCGAGGTTTGGTTCTGCCTGCCTCTGTACTCTTTTTAAGTAACTATTCTTTGGATGCTCCTTCAGTATTTCCCCCTTATAAATTCTTTCCAGAACCTCCTTCTTTAACCCCTTTGTCTTTTTTAGTTGCAGTGTTCCATCAATTAGCATATGAAAAATAAGCTAGCTATTCTGTACCACATTAACTCCCTTCAGGAGTCGTTTAGCCACAGGACTGCGGAGCTCAGGGTCATTGAGATTCCCTGAAAATGTCTTACCTTGGGAATGGCTTTCTGAGTTATGACCGAGTGGTTCTCCATATGGCAATGTTCAGGAAAAACACCAAATGACAAGGGTGTTTCTGTTACCATCCCAACTTAACTAACTAAACAAACAACCATCCCACAAACACGTGCTAAAAAGTCATTTCCTTGCAAAGTAATTTTAGACATTGGGCAATTACTCTGAGCGTTGGTCTTGTTTGGGTGATGATAAAGGGTTCATTTTGATTAGGTGTTCTTCAGCAGTGCTCTTTGCTGGAAGTGAGACACATTTGTCTGCTTTTTAAGAACCTCTGGTCAAAGTCAGGGTCATTATCTTCTATGGTGGGCATTTACGATAGCTGACAGCTGCTAAGAACGTTCCGGACCAATGATATAGCATGTCCTATTTCTCTAGCCTGCACTGCCACCGCCTAAATTCTGTGCAGACGGTCACGCGGAGTCCTCCGGGAACTGAGCCCCAGAGGTCCTGTCCCCCAGTGCTGACAACTCTTACAGACAAACGAATATAGACGTGTCATATAATTGCTAAACACCACCCCACACCACACACACCCCTCCTTTTCTTGCAACCCAAAGGTCTCCGGTGTGTACACTGCAAGCCCTTTCAGTGGGCTGGGAACCAATAGCCGAGTGTGCCAACGCTGAGCGGGAAGCAGGACCATGCTTGCGCAAGCTCTTGTGCCCGAAGGGATTGCTGGGAGCTGGGGCCCTGCGGGGGGGGGGGATCACTCTAGTCAGATCTCTAATGGGCTGCAGCCACCACAATTCTCTGTCCAGTTCTGTTCTTGACGCCATCTATCTTACAATAAGTCAACAGGCAAAACTTTCCTTGAAGTTAGTTGGCTTGTTGCTGGTGATGGTGATGTTGCGGACGATAATAAAAAACAATCATTAGAACACTGCCTCAACATATTGAATTCCATACCTCTAATAGCTGAGAAGTGTTACCTGGCTCAATGGAGGCCCCTTTCCAGAACTCCTGTCTCCTATAATGGACACACTGATGGCGGCCTGCTAAGACCTTCAGGCCCTGAGTGTTTACGTCTGCAGCCTTCAGTCCTGCATATACAGTAGGGGTTTTTTTTTTTTTTCTTCTTTGGGAATTGTGCAGACACTACCCTCCAAAGTTTTCACCTTGTCCTTGGGATGAGCATCCTTAAACCATTGCTTCCAATTGTTCGACAAATACATTGGATACATTTTCATATCTATAAGAAGATGGGTCCATTGTCACACATGCCTGTTATCATACACTGGATGGTGTGTCCTGATAGACGAGAGGACCATGGCAGAAGGTCAGATCCTTTGGGGGCTGGAATGCTCTAGGTCTGTCAGCAGCCAAATAGGTGACTGATGGATTTGAGGGTCAATCTACCGCGCTGGAGCATTTCACTTCAGCTGGCGAATACCAACCAAGTCCGAACACGATTCCAGCTCTGGATAAACAGGCTTGTCATCTCGTAGCCATTTTTAGATGGAAATGCTTGATGAAGATGTAGGGTTACAGTTCAACCCGTTCAATGGGTTTTTCTCCTCTCTTGAATGCAGCTGCCATGGAGTTCCTGATGTGTGTTTATTGAGGACAATGTGTGACAGTGACTCTCCAGCTTTGAACAGCGTGCCATTGTTTGGGAGCAGCATGCTCTGAAATTGGTTAAAAGCGATTTTATAATTGTTTCAATCCCCTCCCCCCATAATTTCTGCAGGTTCTGGAGGACAACACTGGGGTTCGCAGGGTTGTGGTCACCCCCCAGTCCCCTGAATGCTACCCCCCGAGCTACACGCCGGCCATATCTCCCACCCATCACCTGGCCCCCTACCTGACCCACCCCCACTTTATCCCCAACTCCCACTCACCATTCTACCCCCCGGTCAGCCCTGGAGACATGCCTCATCAGTACTACCAGCACCACCTTGCCCCCATCTACAGCGAAGGTAAGTCCCTCATGGGGCACTGCCTCTTGTGCTCCTTCCCCTGGTGTCCTGTTCTCTGGCCCGTGCCCCAAAACACACCACCTTCCCCCGTGTCCGTTGATGTAAGTCGACCCCCCCCCCTCATTACATCACTATTACCTCATTGTTTGCCATCTCTAGAATGTAGGCTCAGATCAGTCTTGTTTAATGGCAGTTTGCAGTGTGGTCCCCTGGGTTGAGGTCATTTCCTTGCCGTCAAATGACTCTCCAAGGCAGCGCAGCGACATCCTGTGACATCCACCCTTGGGCCAATTAAATGGTTTTGGGCTTGTGGAGATGTGATTTAATTGGCCGAGGGAGGAAGGGGGTGGTGGGTGTGTCATCATATGGCCCTGGGTGGTTTCTTCGTTTGTGTGAAAGATTGTCGTCATCGTACTGTTCACAACCAGGCAGAATTTCTGACCCTTTTCTTTGTGACAGAGATAATCCCAGTGTACGGCATGTCCAGCTACATCGGGCGGGATGAGCAGTACAAGCCTCAGACTAAGAAGGGCAAGCTGGACCGCCAGAACCGGCTCAACAGTCCCCCCTCCTCTCTGTACAAGAGCAACGCCGGTTGCGCCACTGTGTACAACGGCAAGAGCCATGTGGGCGGGGGCGGTGGGGGAGGGGGTGGTAGCCCCAGTGCCAAGAAGCCCGACCGTCGTGCCAGGAGCAGCCCCAGAGCCACTGACCAGGATCCACCAGGTATGGGGGTGGAACAAGTTGGGGAGGAACCTTTGTCCACACTCACTAATTAACATACCACCTTCCCATTGGGTACCTTTCCAACATTCCACCAGTCAGAAACGCGTTTTACCAACTAAATCCTCCCCTCACCTAGACACCGATTGGATATGCAAGGAGACGGGCATCAGCCTTGCCCAGTCAGTGGGCATGCTCTGCTGGGCCTGTTGATGTGTCATGAATGCGCATTCAGGCTTCAGTACTTTCTGTAGGTAATGATCCACTCCGGGCAAGCTGATTCCAGTGGTGGTAATTAAAGCCTGTCTTGTGGATTCCTGTCATCAAATCAGCCGAGTCATTGTCTGAAAAGCACACCTGGGCTTTCTAATTAGGAGTTTATGCTCAAATCCAGTGCTGCAGTCTTTGGATTTTAAGGCTTTCATGGAAAACTCATAAAACCATCCAGTTTTATTCTGGTGATGTGATTTCTGTGGGTTTTTACTGCTGACAGATTCTTTACAGAAGGAAGTCGGTGGTAAGTGGTCCTGTATTTGGAGATGCTTCTCCTGAATGTTTGGGAGATGCGTTCTGAGAGAGCAGGCACCAGCCCCTGTTCGTTTTCACGGCACACCCCTCTCACTCGCACTCGATGCCCCCGTAGCCCCCCCACACCGCCCCTCGTCTCCTCTTTCCTCCTCGGACAAGAGGAGCGAGTGGGAACAGCAGACAGTTGCCACGGAAATCCCCGTAAGCTAGAACGTGCCAGTTCTGCTATCTTTTTTTTTTTTTCGCTCATGCCCACAATGTAGCCCTTGTGCCTGGTGACCCCCACCACCTCAGAAGCCTCTGGCCTCCTTCAGCACAGATTTTTTCTCCATAGAACCACCCCCTCCTCCACCTCATGCTAGAAAAATCGCATCTGCTTACAGATAACCTTGCTCTTTGTTTATTATTTTTGTCAAGCTGCACGAAAGACCTTTTACACAGGTAATGGGAGTTACCATCATAGCCATGCCGGGGTCAAAGGTTATTATGTCTCGCTGTCGGCTGTGTTGACGTGTCAGACGTGAGCGGGCGAGTCTGGCTCTGCCAGAGTCACAGTGACATAATCTTTGAAAACCAGGACACCAGCTGTACGAGTTGGATAGGTTTTCCTCACTCTGCATTTATCTGATCCTTTAACAAACATTGTGTCGGCATTGGATGACATAATGGAAACGCACTGGTAAGGTAACCTCTGAAATGCAAGACAAATGTATCTCAGTTTGGTCTCATCCCATGAATTTATGGCCCGTGAGCCGTGTCTGTGAAGTTTTTAATGATGTCATCTGCTGGTTTTTTGTTGCATTTTTGATTCAAAATATGCTTTATCTTGGGATTCCAGAGATGTAGCCATCGGGTTGTCAGCTCGGGTCTGCCCCCGCCATGGATGTCTGCTCATGTACTCCTGCAAAGTACTCCCTTTGTAAACTACTCTGCTGTTGTGTACCGGTGATGCCATCGCATGGTCTGTTAGGACCCCAAGATTTTGCTGGCGAACCGGCAAACTGCTCCCAAGATAGGAGCAGAGGAATAAAGGCGGGGGGGGGGGTGCTTTTTGTTCTTCGACGTTGACTTCATGTTGGTCTTGGAGAACCGCTGTGAGATCAGCACCCAAGATGGGAGTCATGCTGACAGACCAACTGGGTGGTTCTGATCTGCCCCATCCGCATTATTACAGAGTGGCTTTGGCTGGCTGTAGATAGTGCCCGTTTGGAATTATGGAATAATCCCACATGTTTCCATTCTCCGGGATTCTGGTTCTTATTCTTCAGCAGATATGGGTCCCCCACCTCCCTGCCAAGTGAATGTTTGTTCTGCCACTTCCTATTTGAAGTGGTGCGGTCTGGGTCCTGTCCCTCTGAAAAGGCAGGCCGCCCTGATGCCTGAATTGAACAAACTTAAGACAAAGGGCTATCGTTTTGCCTTTTGCGCCGTTGACACCCTCGCGATGTTCGTGGCTTCTGTGAAGGCCTGCTAGAAAGACTCTGGCTCTTGGATAATGAAATGTTCGTGCTCACCTGTGGGCCAGCTTAGTGCCTTTTTGCCTAGACGCTGCACTGGAGTGCATTTGTGCGTGTGTGTATGTTTGTATTGGCGGAACCGTCCAAGTACAGCTGGTTCTGGGAAGTTATGGGGAGAGAAATCCCTCTTGGAAGGGATCTTTCCAACTTTACCTCAGCTGTGTTTTCCATACGTTCATGACGAGAGAAATATTACTGTTTGCCATCTGGAAATAATGTGAAACTTTTTTAAAAAAAAAAAAAAAAAACCCTCACAGAATAGATGCTGCTTCTATACAAATCATAGAGTGGCCTGCTGATTGGTTTACGGCAGTTTGCCTGTGGAGAAATGGCCATAGGTCCGCGGATGGGAGTTTGCTGTTGGGTGGGCATGTATTTTTTTTGGATGGGTGTATCAACTGATTAGCTACTACTGCACCCCCGTTATTGAAGTGCAGCTCTGTGTTGCCCTGTGCACCCATTTGAAGGCATATCAAGGTCGCTATCATGCCACCGTTTGCTCACTTCATTCTGGTAATGTCCCATCTTCGGTCCTGTGGCTGATTGGCTCTTTCCTACCCAGCCTTACTGGAACAATGCTTTTGATGTTTGTGAGATAAGCATCTCCTGGCTCGGAATTATCCGCCTTGACTTTTCCTCTGTTTTTGGCTTGGTTGAGCTGCAGCTAAACATCGGGAGCGCATTGGGCTTATGTGATTACCCAGAATCCCCTGTCTGACCTTCCCCAGGCACTGCTATGTGAAACAAGGGAACGCTTTGGGTAACCTGTTTGAGGCTTGGTATTTCTGGCAACATTGTGCCAGTTACCAAGCGACCGGGCAGCTCCTGGCACTCTCACAGTACAGAAGACCAGCCCTGCCCTAGGCGAAGGGAATTTGGGTGGGGTGGGGGGGGGGGGTGTTGGCATATGCCTCTGGCCAGTGTAAAGTGCACCGGAGAAGAATAGAGGCCTCTGTGTCTTAGGTTCTCATGGACTGGGGTGAGATGGCATTGTGGGAGAAGGATTAGGGCGACCAGCTGTTGAGCAGATGGAATTCTGGCTATGTGGCGATGAGAACCTTCTGGAACTTGGGGTCTGCCTGTGGAGTGTCCTCTTCCTTTTGGCCACGTTATTCCCCCCCCCTCATTTTCCGATTAGCTAATATGGGACGTTTTGTTACGCTGTGAAGCTGCATGATTTTATAATGTACACTGCCTTCTGTCAGGCCTCTTGGAAAGAACCAGTGAAATGGCTCCACACTCGGAATATCCAGACCCCGCTCCGTGGAATTTACCCAGGAGGCCTTAGACTCACACATAGCGGTTCTCTGGGATGCCGAGGGGATTCAGAAGTCCTGATCTTGGTCGCTTGCGTTGCGTCTGTGTTTTTGGGTTTTTTTTTTCTCTTTTAATACCATGACCACTTCTTGTGTTTTTAGTGTAGTTGATGCTGGATCGCAGTTTTCCGCTGGTGTTTCCTGACACGTGTTTCGTTTTTACAATTTTTTTTTTCGAACTTTTTTTGCGTTCGTTTGACAGCTACATCTTGGCTTGTTTTTCTGACCCCCCCCAGGATCCCGACTTCGTTTCTTCTCTTGCTTTTTTTTTTTTTTTTGCTGCCATCAGCTGTTGCTAGAGGCAACTCATTCTACATAAACAACCAACCCCCACCCCTTTGGCCCACGTTCATATCTCCTGGAGATGCTTCACCCCCAAAACAGTCGCATTATTTACGTGTCGTCCGCCTGATCACTGATGTCAACCTCCCCCAGGGTCCACGTATCGCCTTGGGATGTGGCCATGGCCAGCTGTCAGGGGGTGTGTGGGGAAACAGTGACCCCTCCCTGTGAGGGGAACATCTGCATCTCTCCAGACTCTCTCCCTGCTGGTTTGTTTTTCCTGCGCGAGCGTCCAGTGTGTTGCCTCCGGAGCATGCTGCCGTGTGGTGGGGGGTGGGGGGCTGGTGTCCTCCTCTCTCTGGGAAACACACACTTTATTTTTTTTAGCCCCACGGTGGAGCCCACTTTCTGGCCCCCTGGTGCAGTCGGCTGGATTTTCACAAGAATTCTTTGCAAAAATTAATTCTGACGAAGAGTTTGCATTCTTTGGGTGTGACCCCTGCGGTGTTTGCCATCTCCTTGACTGTGGGTGGGGTGGGGGGGGGGGGGGGTGTATGAAT
>JAODKF010000049.1:4203216-4215751 GCA_026779585.1 Mormyrus proboscirostris
TTAGAAAAGTAATGACTGGTCTTCTTTCCTATAGGTGTGTTTGGTGAAAGCTAAAGTAGTGGGAGAGCTTCTTACCAGCAGATTCCACGAATCCAAAGAGTTTCTCGAAAATTACACCTGCAGATTCTTTTGAATTTTTGCATTTGGGGAGGATCAGGCAGTTAGGGAGGTGGAGGCGGAGTTAGCACATTG
Organism: Mormyrus proboscirostris; assembly: GCA_026779585.1. Classification (NCBI taxonomy): domain Eukaryota; kingdom Metazoa; phylum Chordata; class Actinopteri; order Osteoglossiformes; family Mormyridae; genus Mormyrus; species Mormyrus proboscirostris. The sequence continues at coordinate 4,203,409 of JAODKF010000049.1, forward strand.
GTAAGCCCCTCCCCTCCCTGACTGACGGCCCCCATGTTACCTCAGGGAAACTGACCTTCGAGAGGTGAAGAAACATTGCATTTCCTAGTGGATGCTGCAAACACTACATTTATTTCCCTACTGTCGCCGTGACGTTTCTCCCCCACCCCTCCTCTCCGTCTCGCCTTCCCAGCATCCTTTGCCTTCTTACCTGAGCTGTGCCTTGCTCTTTCGTGTCCACAAGCAAAAATGGTTTACTAGCTCAAAAGTACCTTTTGCCAAAGTTAATGGGAAAATAAGGTATCATTCTTTTATAGGTTTATTTATACTATATATTGCATTCAGTACTTTAAATGCCAATTACAGTGCAATCTTCATTTATTTATTTTTAAAAATTTGAGACAAGTGTAGTTATGTACTAATTTCTTTTTCCTCGTAGCATGTTATTTTCCGTTTTTTTTTTTTTTTTTTTTGTATTGATGTATTAAGATTTATAATTACTGGCCAGCATTCCTAAGTATCAGTAATCTTTATTTTCTTCAGTCAGTGGGAACATGTAGTGCAGAAAAGAGCGTCAATATTCATACCATTTTTTAACATGTAGCCAAAAATCCTATTCATCTCTTTTCAGACAAATTGCTGATCTTGTAGCCTTTTTGTTTTCATTTCTGCCGCCTAGGGAGATGTCGCTCATGTTTAGACAGGATAATGGTTTCTTTAATGGGATGTATTTAGCTACATTTGTCAATTGCTAGATAGTGTTATGAAGCTTGTATCTCATTGTTTGCCAAAGCGAAGGCTTGTCCACTTTACATTGTCATGTTTATTTAAAGGGTCACGCGACAAATCCTTCGTGACACTAGAGCGTCGCGACCCTCAAAAGGAAACGTTAACTGTTGTGTGATTTATGCTTTTTTCTTCTATTGTGTAAGACGAAATGTGCCATTTAATTGTATAACCCTTTTAATGAAAACTTTAAATGATTTCACACTGAAAAGTAAGAAAAACAATCAATTTTTATGTTCTGGGACATATGATTTTTTTTTTTCATGGTATGTCATAGCGCAATAGTGAACATATTCAGTATTTTGTTAATAATATATATAGATAGATATAGATTTAGTATGATTAAAAAAAAAACAACTAACCGAAATGAAGCACTTTTTAAAGCAAAACGTTAGTCTTTATAAAATGTATCATGATTAAACTGTAATGCCTAATTAAGCGACTGGTTTCCTTAAAACAAAAAAGTAATTGCTGTTAAGTGTGTAAGGAGTCTGTTAAGTAAACAGACACAACTTTTTTCGGTAGTCGAAGTCGGTGGTGAAAGGCCTCACTATCTGAAAAGTGCGTTGTCTCCCGGGCCCCTGTACTGTCAGTGCCGCCGTAAATGTAATGTGATGGGATTATAGAGAGTGAACGTTTTAACTAAGGGGAGTTTTAAGACTGTCGATGTAAGAAAAAAGTTTTTATGAGCTGAACAGTTATCTGACCGAACTAGAGTTTTTATTATAATTTTTAAAAGTATAAATGAAACAATAGTTTGGCTTTTGGTCAGTAAAACTCCAGAAATAATCCCACGTAAATGTATAGATACGCAAATGTCGGATATTTCAAGGCGGAAGCAAATGCATATTTTTACCTCATGGTTACAGATAAAATAAGAGAAAACATTCCAATCTTTTCATGATTTACGGTTTGAAATAAATCATACATTTCATCTTGTATTGTAAATTTTAGACAATTTCATATGCATTATATAAAAGAAACTGCCATATCAATTTTAATGTATAGATTTTGCAAATACTACCCTATGTATGTAAGACTAAACTGTATCTGTAGCGTATGTAATATATTTATGCCCAATAAATGTTTAATTTTTTCTGATAACGCTTGGTGTTCCTTTTATAGAATCTTCTGCTTACTTTCCCTCCAGTTTATTCTACGCCTATACATGAAATTTACTTAACTGTCCACAGAAATATAGTTTGAAGCGTTGGATATGCTTACAGTCAACTACATCGCGCTTCCCTAAAATGCCAAATGATGGACGGGCTTACAACTTGGCGTGCGCCAGTTGTATTAAAACCCCTTTTATGGGTTAACCTGGAGACCAATGTAAATTCATTCAAGTTTTAATATCGTTTTCCCCATTTGAGTGTCCTTCGAGAGGATAAAATGAGTCTGTCTCGATAAATAAGCATACAAAAATGCATCATGTGTTGTACTGTTTATGAGGAACATCAAAATAAATAAAACCTCCGTTATTGCTCTGAGTCCCTGCAAACCGTGAAAACGCTTTATTTCTGCAAGGCATTGCCCTGTGAAACTAGTAATTCGGTGAAGCCCCTCCTTAAGAGTTTCGCAAAACAATAAAAACCCAATCGATGGCGCTCTGCTTCCGCCTCTGCTTACTTTTCATTTTCACTCGCTGTGACAAGCATTTATTAGCATGTTTATTAATCCAAGAAAGCCGCATCGGGTTTTCTGGAATGTTCCGCGCACAATAGATGACTTTCAAATGTCGATTTACCTCTTGGAAGCCAAGAAGCAAGGAAATGGGTTTTCTGGATTGAATATACTACATCAAAATATAAACTACTTAAGTAATGTCTGTTTCAGCATATAAAATTATAATTTTGCGCTCCTAAGTATAATGTGATATTTTTCTCCCACGCCAAAAATGGTCTTGGGGACCCGTGAATCTGCATGGCCGGGCTCACGTTGACCAACCTGATGAAGCAAAATCTCCCCGACGACGGGAAAGTCAACTCGAGTGCAAACCGGTACGCGCAGCCCTATGTATCAATCACGGACCCAAACCATCAGCTGTCATGTTACTATGCTGAATGGTCACAGGCATTGCGCAGAGTTTGCGACTGGGGTGGGAATGCAGCTGGGCAGCAGAGAAAGGCTTTCATTTTCTGTTTAACCTTCAGTACGACAGTGGATTTTCAGCAACAGCTGGCAAATTAGAGCTCGTTACCGAAACGGCAGGATGGCACCTGCTCTTACGTGGAGGATTTGTGAATGACGGATGTTTCAACGTGCCGCTAAATGTTTCTGCTGTTATCAGTCAGGATGTCTGGGGGAGGGGGCGTCTATAGCTGCAGCCCATTCGGTAGGGCACAATGTGACACTGGTTTTGTAATAAAATGACAAGATATGTTTGAACAATAAGAGATTCATTTGAGCAATATATTAGGACAACTTTTCTTGTTAATGAGAGGGTATGACATGTAGTCAAGTCTGCGAGTGCAGCGGGTCAATCCGCACGCAAATTCCCGGCATGATAATTGTAACATTACAGATGACGGTATCACATAAGTAGATGATCGGTCACGCAAGTCAACTAATATGGGAATGAGAACCTATAAGTAGGTTACGTCATCTCGTCTTTCTCGAGAGGCGGACTATTAAACCCTGGAGATTTCCATTACAGGAAGTAATTATTGATTTTTGGTGAAAAAATTTATGTAGCGTTTCCACACAGATTCTTTCTCGGATTAATACAATATATAGCCACAAATTTAATTTATGTTCAAATAGAATTTTCATCTGACCAGCGGGGGGTGCAACTGCGTCCGCGGTAGAATCGCCTATGTACTGGACAAAACGGAAACGGTACAAAATATATACCAGATTAGGGCATTTCTGTCTTGGATTATAATTTATGACAAAAAGTATTCAGTCCCCCAAAATAACAGAAGAAGGAGCCAGTGTTTCTGCCTCAAGAACAAATTTATTTTTTACAGGGTTTTAATGACGCTACAAAGACAGACGATTGGCACGCAACATCCGATATGAATATAAACAAAACAGACATTAAGCTTTTTTACATACATGTGTATTGGTTGTGAGGCATGAGCATACAACCTGTTGACCAAGCTGCCTGAAACATCAGAGGACCAATCAAACAATTTATGATATCTGACCAACTTAAAAACCCCACTTTGCTAGTAGATGAAGTGAATGTTTAAAGTCAGCCCAGTCAATCGTGTATATATATATATATATATATATATATAGGCCTAAATAAAAATTGACAAGGTGATGCATCGTAGTTTGTATAGAATTGTAAGATAGAGTTAAGATGAATGTCCTGCTGCATAGCATGTAAAGAAAGGACAGCATTAATTTTATTTACAGTATGTAATGATGTTTTAATAACGGCAATTATAAGTGGCTGTCCCGAAAAGGAACAGACTTAAATCTGGATGTGGCTGTGTCCTTTTCAGACTGTATGGCTTTAAGTGCACAGTTTTCAGCGAGTGTGGCGAAACCTCTTGGTGAAGAAGAGCACATACACAGGACAGACATGGAGGGCCACACAGCATCAGGCCGGGAGCACGTGAAGAAGCTACATACTACAATGTCTACAGTGCTCCTTTTGTCATCCAGAATTCATTTAATCTTTAAGGCAGTCTGAATTGTTAATGTTGTGACTTCAAAAGGCATTATGGCTCTGGGGCCTGTTTCATGAAGCAGGATTTCTTGCTTAGCTGGATATCCTGTCAGATTTAAGGTAATCTGGGCTAAGTAGACTTTTCATCCACTGACATTTAGCCCAGACTACCTTAAATCCAACAACTTATCCAGCTAAGCGAGAAATCCTGCTTTGTGAAGCAGGCCTCTGGTGTTTCTTAAGTACAGCAGAATGTCCATCGTATCCATAGCACAAAACCCTTTCACCCATAAGGACACTATAACTGTAATTTATACAAAATTTCTAAATAATTTTTGATTGTGAGTTTTCATGTATATTTTAGTAAAAATCTTTTGATTTTTGTGATTAAGGGATTTTTATGTCTATCATAATCGTGATTATTTCGAGTCCAAATGAATTTTGTATGCTCTCAAAATATATGGATACCTAATCGAAGCACTCAGACAACATCCTCGAAGCTCAATGCAATAATTAAGGACATGAAAGGCTTTCATTTTGAGCATGTGATTGAGTATTTTTCCTCTGTCGTATCGGTATAATAAGGGGCTGGTGAGAAGCAAATGTTTGTAATCCACTGTAACATGGGCTATTTCAATAATAATTAATGCTAAAGAAAAATGTGAAATTTCTAGCAATAATGCTAATTTGCATCACGGATTTTAAGTATATGTCTAAAAATATGACTTCATAAATTAATTACAAAATAAATACAAAATAACAGGCTGGAAGCTATTAATGATGTAGATATGACAGTGTAAGATTGCTGGGATATCAAATATATATTGAAATATTTGTATTCCCTGGACTTCAGGTAATACATATGATTGAATTGTTTGTGTATCTAATAAATAATTCTCTTTACCATGGTAGATCGCTTTTCAAATATGGTCAAAGGACTGCTTGTTGACAGACCTTTAATTTAATCAAGAAAAATAAAGGGTAGGTTTTTGGTCAGACAAAATATAAACCTTTATTGTAGCAAAAATAGATGAAAAGAGCTATTATTGTGTTTTGTAATGTGTGGATAAAATAAGCTTTCCTACATGTGTCATTGACATGCTCCCAGATCACGTACAGCTCTTTGCATAACTCTGAGATTGTAAACAAGATCAGCTGTTAAACGCATTTCACAGAACCGTGTTTTCAAATGGAATTTTAGAAGTGGACTTACACTTGCGAATTACATGCACAAAATTTTCAAATGAAATACTTTTGATACAAAAGTAACTCCAATTCTAACTCTGTTGGAACCAACAGAGTATGTCTTGAGGTAAGCACATGAGGTAAACTCCTAAACACATAAAATATGTTCACAATCACAGAGTCAAGCACATGTTTAAAAATGTGGGGTTTGTGTGTTTTGTTGACAATAGCATGCTGCATCAAGCATGGTTTCATATCCCTGTAAACTTCAGGCTTCACCCTCACCCACGTACTGACTGGGCTACTCAAGTCACCTGATTGTTTTTCGCCTGTGCCGTAACACTTTCTGGCTTACTTATACCCTGGTCTGTGCTGTAATACCTTCTGGTTTACTTACATCCTGGTAACCAAATTGCGAAATACTCATCTTTAGTCGCAGTCTGCATGGTTACCTTTGTTTTCAGAATTCCTTGATTTTGGAGTTCCTTGATTTCAGAGTCCCTTCAGTATGACCCACGGCCAGATCTCCTATCCTATGATTCTGCATTTTTCACTGCACTCTGTCAGCATCTCATCTACCTGCATCTGGCTTTTTAACATAAACCTCACACCTGGATCTTACAACGTGGCCACAGGTGGAGACCTACGCAGTGGAGCTTTTAAAGTGCCGAAGGAGGTGCGCCCTCCCCATTAGGACTATCTTCACCATGATAAGGTAAATTACGTTGGCAAGGGAAAAACCCAGGACGGCCAGTTGCCCCGCCATGGCCGTCAGTCGGCCTATGGTGTGCCACCCACACATTGCTGCTCTTTCAGGGACTGCTCACCTAGCTATCATCTCAGCAGACTTCCCTATAAGGCAGCAGGGAAGTTGCCTTCGGATGGCCAAGCATCTTAACCTTTTAATGCATGAGGCCTCAAAATGAATATCAATGATATCTTAAAATGCGTCAACCTCTGTGAGACATACCTTTTCAAAATGGATTCCAGGCTCCTCATTGAGAAGACCTTATTCTTTGTCAGCGTATTGTGTTTCTTTGCTAACCTTACATTCCCCTTCTCAGTTCCTCTAAGTCAGTATCCTGCCCGAAAGCTTCCCTCACAGGCAAGCATGCAGACAGGTCGTACCCTTGCCAGACAACAGAGCAGTGGTGTAAATCTCCCATTTTATCCGCTGAAATTATTCCTGTCGGTCGTTGCTAACGTACTTGGTTGGTTGGGTGAATCGTAAAGCTTTTGTAAGGGGAAAAAACGTTGCAGATATTAGTGTGGGAGAGCCCTAGAGTCACATGCTCACGCCGGACTCTGTCCAGCAGGGGGAGCTCTCTCCCTTAATGGTGGATGCCGTCCTGCGCGGTCCATGTTTACCCCTGAAGAGTTTGCAGGCGGCTGCCCTGTACTTCTTGGACATGATGTTGTAGAGGATGGGGTTGATGGCAGCGCTGAGGTAAAAGAGCACGAAGGAGACGAGGTTGCAGTACTGGCTGATCAGAGAGACGAGCGGCGAGCCGGCCTCCGACGACTTGGAGATCAGGTAGCGGCCGACATGAAAGGGCAGCCAGCAGAGCACAAAGGCGAACACCACCACGGCTGCAGGGGGAGAGAGGAGATTTACTGCCGTCTGCCTTAAATTGAGATTCATGGCCGTCCCGGGCGCCCCGCTGATTGCATCCTTTCGCGTATATTAATGACACGGAAGCTGGAACACGCTGCTTGGGCGCCGTTCACAGATTTTAGGGGAGGAATGATATTTTTCTCAGAAACATGTTGCTTGGTATCTATTCATCACTTTCTGATGGGATGGGCCAGAACCTGCACTTTTTATTTTGTTATATAGAATTATGCATTTTACATGAATTAAACTTTGATCTGCAATCAAGTCAGGCCACAAAACAGGTAACAGTTCCTGGCATCTATTAATGCGGTTTACATTCTTTGTGATGAATTCATTTTAAAATACTAATCCGTTCATCTGCACACTGTTTTTATAACAATTTATAAATATCTGTCGCAGTGTAAAATTTATATAATTTTGTCAACGGGGGTCTCCTGGCTCTGAACTCGGGACGCGGAGGGACGGGGTTATAAACAATTGCCGTAAGCGCCAAATTATGCTTAACCAAAGTTCTGCGTCCCGGAGCAAGCAGGATCTCTACGCCAGGCCAAGACCCCAGCCAAGGAGCAGCTGTGGAACCTGCTCACCTGGCATGAGAAACACAGCAATTCCTCATCTTATCCAGCAGGTCTGAAAGCGCACCACCGAGCGGCGGTCAGTGGAAACGCCAGACAAATACAGAACGGTCCCAGCACAATCTCAGTTAATTTAAAACGATGACTGCAATCCGGATTCTGTCAAATTCCGATCTCATACATCCAAGAATAAGGCAACAAACACAACGTAGCCAACAAGCTAAACTGGAGAAGGTGCAGATTATGGACTCTATTCATGCTAAGGATGGATTATGTCTGTGTCATCGAGGGAGCTGTTTATTATACTTACATTATAGGTAAAATTGTGAAGGTGCGGCTTGGAGTCTCTTTAGGAGTCCCCTGAGTGACACTTTATTAGAAAGACACCCGAAGGAGTCGAGGTGACCATGCTTAGTACATTAACGTAATTTATATTCAGTAGGCTATCATTTAATTAAAAGGGCTCAATAATGTTGACCAGCAATTTTCTCAATTTGATCCCAGGAATGATCAGATGACAATTTGCTAAACCCTCATAAGCTAAGCAAATATATGTCTGAAAAAAGTTAATCTGAATACCATCACCTATCACGTTAATCAACAGCAATACAGTATGTGCACCTCATTTAAAATGACGCGGCGTCTTCAGACCACCCGGTACATGGTTAATTTATAAGTAAACTTTAATCACCTTGAAACTGGTCTAAGGGTGTCATTCGAACGAAAAGACTTAAATGTTTTAGAAAGCTGAAAGCCGGTAGATCTATGCATGTATCACGGAAACTCGATATACGCAATGCGCGCACTAGAGCTACAGCCGCGGCGCGCTCCGGTGCTCTTTCAGACTAAAGGCGCTCTGCGTGAATCACTGGAGTGATGTGCGGGATGGAATCAAAAATAAAAAGTTGAAAGACTTCCCACTGTAGCACTCCTCTAGTTTTTTTTAAAGCCCCATAACATTTAAGAAGTGCAATGGGATTGCATGATTATAACGTGGGATAAATAAAGGCGGTGATGGTTTTTAAGACAGATGAATTTGTGGGAATATGACTTTAATAATTAGCTCTTACCCAGCATTTTAACGGTTTGTTTATTGTTCTTGTCTCGACTAGAAATGTTCGGTCCTATCTTTTCTCTCCTTCTCCTCCATAGTTTCCTCCCAATAAGGCTGTAGAGAACAGTCAGGCAAAACACGGGCAAGAAGAAAAAAATACTGGAGACCCACACCATGGTGGTCAAGAGTCCCGATCCGACGGCGTATTCCGTCGCCTTGCACTCATTCGTCTCCCAGGAATTAGTCCCGTTCTCGTGCTCCACGCCGACTAGTACGAATATGGGTCCTGCGCTGCAAAAGGCGACAATCCAGAGAAGCAGGATGATCCCCCGGACCCGACCTTTTGTCACTAGTACTTTAGCCCTGAGAGGAAAACATATGGCGAAGTAGCGCTCCACGCTCAGAGCTGTGATGTTGAGGATGGTGGAATACGTGCAACTCTCGCTTATGAATTGGAACAGTTTACAAAGTAAGTCTCCGAAATTCCATGGTCGGTACCGCCAGATCCGGTAAAGATCCAGCGGCATGCATATGAAGATCAAGAGGTCCGACAGGGCCATGCTGGACAAATAAAGGTTAGTTGTTGTTCTCATGTCCTTATACATGGTGACAACCAGAATTGTCATCACATTCCCGGTAACCCCTATAAGAAACAACAAGGCGCAGGTGATGGTTATCCCGGTCAGGATGGGTATTGGGAAAAGGGTGACGGGGTATTCTGCTCTCCAGTGCGTCCCGTTCTCATCCAAGGTGCTGTTAAACGAGCAGTTAGAAGTGTTTGCACAGTAATTCATCCTAGTGATTATAAACGGATGTGGTTGAGCCAGCCGTGCCTACCCCAGTTTGAAAGACGTGTGGGCAGCCACGCCGCCTGCGCATCTCACTTGCTGAAGGGAGCTCTCCAAATTAATGACACGAGGCGTTGAGACTAATAGCTTCAGATATGCCCAAAATGAAGAATCAATAAAAAGACAGGCATGCTTTCGCTGCCTTACTGTGATCTCAGAACAAACCCGTATCGAATCATTCCAAACTTAAACTCCAAGTATTTTTTCCTGAACGCGTCGGATGAAAATTAAACACTACATATGGCAGCTCAAAAAAATCGCCAAATCAATCGAGGTCACTTACAGTCACTGATCCCCAAGCTTTTTCCTTTTTACCCTCTCCGGACGCGGATCACAGAAGCAGTCAGCATCATGTTAATTTCTCTCGCCCGTTTTCTTTACTTGTTAAACGTAAAGGTCAAACAACAGTGTAAACAGTCCTGTGCTTCAGGAATCTGCTGCTCTCACCTCGATCAGGTGTCTCTTTCTGCGCCGCACTCAGGGTCCGCTAGATACTGCGAGACCGACACATGCGCACACCAGTCGCGGCGCAAAACGGCGGCGCATCACCCTGGAACTACCCAAAGGGAATATTGTGAATGCGGGAGGACTGTGATGTGTGCTGGTGCTGCCGATGCAGAAAACGGACATTTTATTGTCCCTCACTGCCAATTTATCAGTAAAGAAGGAAAATGCATCCTTTATTTTAGAATTGATTTTTATAACCAAAGCCTACATAATAGCAAAATCACATGTGGTTTGAAAGCATATTTTGTCTCAGCCCTACTGAGAAATTAAGTTTATAAATCCTTCCAGTGATTTGTCCTGTTTCCTTATAGCCATTTTGTAAAACCCCCCCAGCCACAGTTCGACAAACCTTTATCGTGGAACCCCTCCCCACAGTCCACTCAGCAAATTTTACCTCACCTTGTTACCTGGGGATAATTACCTATGGCACCATCTTCAGGGGAGGGGGGGGGGTGGGGGGACAACTTAGCACAGCGTCCCCCACACCATCTTATGAGGGGTGCCGACTTAGCGACTGCCGAGGTGTCCGTTGTTGAACGTGGTCTTAGTGATAATGTGATGAAGCTATTTGCCTTTCTCGCATTTTACTCGCTTGTTAGTAGAGGGTGATCCTTCCCCTTTTCTTCTCTGTCCTCTTTCTTCTGTTATTCGGTTCATCCAAATCGGCCCGCACCTATTCTTCGTCCTTTATGATTATGAACCTCTGCGTTTTCCCCAGTTGATTCTGGGGTGTGTTCTTGCTCCTACCCTGTTCAGTGCTTGTATGGACTGGGTGTTGCGCAGGGTCGTGGGGTCCAGCAACCATGGGGCGTCCATTGGTGAAGAAAGATTCACTGATCTTGACTTTGCCCGATGATGCTCTGATAGGGGCTCTGGGCGAGGAGTCTGGATATCTGGGATTGCAGGTGTCCCGGATAAAAACTAAGCTCCATGCATTTATTGACTTCTCAGGCACAGCCATGTAGTGTGTCTGTCTGCGGGGAGAATGCCGACACTGTCGAGAGATTTACCAGCATCGGCCGCGACATTCATGTCTCTGGTGACTCCTCCTTCCTATGAAGTCAGTAGACGGACTGGACGGGCATGGGGGGGTCATGAGGTCGCTGGAAAGGGGTTATGTGGCGCTCACGATATCTTTGCAAGAGGATGAAGGTCCAAGTCTGTAGAGTCCTGGTGCTCCCTGTCTTACTGTTTGGCTGTGAGACATGGACGCTGTACAGCGAGCTGAGATGAAGACTGGACTCCTTCGGTACTGAGTCTCTTCGGAGAATCCTTGGGTGCCGCTTGGTTTGACTTTGTGTCGAACGAGCGGATGCTAGAGGAGTCCCGACTGAGGCACATTACCTGCATTGTGAGGGAGAGTCAGTTACGGCACTACGGCCATGTGGCGCGTTTCCCTGAGGGTGATCCGGCTTGCAGGATCCTCATTGCTGAGGACCTGAGCGGCACCAAGCCGAGGGAACGCCCACGTAACACCTGGCTGTGGCAGATAGATGGACATTTCTGATTGGGTAGGACTAGACCGTGTATCTGCCTGGGGGATCACCAGCCGGGAACCCAAGGAGTTTCGCCATGTGGTGGGTACAGCAACACGCTGCATCAGTGCATGCTCCCCATCCTGACCTGAGCTGACCTGTGGTCCCTTAAAGGATTTTGGACAGTCGCAGTAAATGCAGTCAGTAACTTAATTGAGTTATTGTAAACTTTCTTCATTAATACTTTTTATACCAAAGATTAGGGCCGCGCACAGACAGGAGGTGGGAGGTTCCCTGATCGGTGATGTAAAAGGGGTTCTGAGGACCAGAGGTGGACAGTTCAGGTCCAGAGAGTACAAGTCCAGACCAAGATTTTGTTTCAACCAACGACTTGAGTTTAAAGAGTCACAGTCACAGAGTACTCAGCTGGTTGGTTGACACAAAATCTTGGTCTGGATTTGTACTTTGTGAACCTGAACTTTCCTCCTCTGCTGAGGACCTCAGCAGGAAGGCACTTTGGGGTTAAGGGGTAGGTGCCCTACATCCCCTATTGAAGGGACTTCAGCTTCAGCTTGAAAAATTGCTTTTCTAAATTCATTTGTCCCATATTTTCCTGCACATTTCATGGTGGGGGGGGGGGGGGGGGGGGGGGGGGGGGGGGGGGGGGGGGGGGGGGGGGGGGGGGGGGGGGGGGGGGGGG
>JAODKF010000049.1:4237757-4254858 GCA_026779585.1 Mormyrus proboscirostris
GAGAGGGAGAAAGAGGGGGGGATAGAGAGGGAGAGAGCGGATAGAATGAGAGAGGGAGAGAAAGAGAGAAACAAATGAGAGAGAGAGAAAGGGAGGAGGGAGAGAGAGGGGGGATAGAGAGGGTGAGGGAGAGAGAGGGGGAGAGAACAGAATAAGTGAGAGAGAAAGAGAACAGAATGAGCGAGTGAGAGAACAAAATGAGCGAGAGAGAATGAGCAAGAGAGACAGAAAGTGAGAAAAATAAAGTAAGAAAAAGAGAGTGAGAGTCACAAAGAACAACAGCTATAACTCAGGCCCTCTTAGGATAAGAGCGCCAGCCCAGGCGCCGGCTGGAATGGAAATCCTGGCACAAATCGCTTATAAAACTGCAAAATGAGCTCACAGTGAATTAGAGGAGAAGCACAGGAAACTTGGCGGGTCTGAAGCCTGCCCCAGCCTTGCTGAAAATCTGCAGCATTTCACTGCATTTCTTAAATCTAATTTATAAAATATACTGTACATTACTGCCTGTCTTTCTGTGTTTATCAACCCAGCCCTGAGGGATGCTTAAACAGTCCACATTTTTGCTCCCTCCCAAAGCTCTCAACCAAACAAAAACATTGAATACTTGGTACCGGTGTGCTGGGAGCTGGGAGGGAGGAAAAATGTGGACTGTCTGGGGGTTGCTGAGGACTGGCTTGAGGAACACTGTGGTAGAGGGTCGTGGTTGCTAAGGCCAGGATGCTAAGCCCAGTTATATACTTTTGTGAAATAAAAAACTGTTAATTTGAGTTAAGCCTGGTGATTTTGAAATATGCCCATCGCTAATCTCTGGAAGTGTGGGAGCGAGTTCCAGGACCTAATGCAGCGCTGCTTTGGTCTGCCCAGGCTCAGCCCGGAGATCTTCCTGAAGAGGCCAGTGGTGGAGGGTAACCACTGGAGGCTGGACTGCTTGCTGAAGCGCAAGGCGGTGAGTGCGGTGGCCTGCAGCCAGGGCGGGCTGGGGCAGTCAGCACTAGAACAGATGTTCAGCCCGGAAGGAGACTTCAGGGGCGTTGCATAAGGCTAACGCCTATTTTTATAAAGGCTTTACCCGTCACGATTAAACAAGGCAGCTCCGCTTTTCAGGGCTCAAAATGCCAGAGCAGTAAATATAATGGTCGCTGTACAGAGGATGAAAAACCTTACATCAAGGTGTCAGTTTTATATCTAACCCCATTTTATAGATAAACATTTCCATTGAAGCCAGTGAACCCCAATCCAGTTCTTGGGGGCCTGCAGACAGTGCATGTTTTTGCAAAAATGTGGACTGTCTGAGTGTCTCATAGGACCGGGTTGGGAAACACTGATTTAAGCGGTCTACAATAATTGCAGCAGCCAGGGTCCAGATTTGGTGAAGTGGTCAGTCCTTTGGACCTTTAACGTTTGTATCATAGCATCTGCTCTCTCTTGTAGCAAGAAGGTGTCCGGATCTTTGTGATGCTGTATAAGGAGGTGGAGCTAGCTCTGGGAATCAACAGCGAGTACAGCAAGCGAACCCTGATGCGCCTTCACCCCAACATCAAGGTACCACAACTGGGTGGATAGCAAGGACGGAGACCCGCGTTACCTGGCATTGTTAAGAACAAGAAAATGAACCACCGCATTTGGCTGAAAAACCTTCGCTTATGCGTCATACCATCTTTGAGTGACTCTTTACAAAAGCTGGGAGTAGGTGAGCAGGTGTCTCCATTAAAGAGTGTTGAGTGTGATTGACACTCCCCCCCCATAACGTGCTCAGGTGATGCGGCACCCCGACCACGTCTCCTCCAGCGTGTACCTGTGGGCGCACCACGAGAAGATTGTGGTCATCGACCAGTCAGTGGCCTTCGTGGGCGGGATTGACCTGGCGTATGGACGATGGGATGACCGCGAGCACCGCCTGACAGACATGGGGAGTGTGACACGTGCCTCGTGCGCTGACCAGGTCAGGGTCCACGGGCCCTACTGGATGATGTGGCCTGCAGCTCTGATTCGCGGTGCTATCAGATGTTTACTACCTTTTCAAATCTCCCATGAACATAAATGGCTGTCTCATCTTCAGATCACTAGTTAAACCCCTATAATACTTGCGGTTGCTGTGAAAAGGTGATGCAGGTCATATACCAGGTTTATGCATTTGGCATTAGTTTCATGTCTAACTTTTTCTTAATCAAACATAAAGCCCACTGTGTCTTCTCCTATTTTGCAGCAATTCAATGCTATCATCAACACATCACTCGACAGCGCCCCCTCCAGTAGGGGGAAAGCCTCCAGCTCAAACGACATCAAGCACCCGTCCAAGCCGAAGGGCATAGGCAGAACCCGCAGGTCCCGCTTCAGTCTCTACAGGCACTTGCACAGACACACGCGGCATCTTGGTGGCAGCATCAGCAGCCTGGACAGCTCAGAGGAAAGTACGTTCCCTGGCTCCTCTGACCGCTAAGATGCTGCTAATCATTCCTATATATGGCTGATCCCTCTGGGATGCTGCTCATCACTCTTTGTTGTGGCTGATTCCTCTGGGACACTGCTAATTTCTCTTTGATGTGGCCAGTTCCTCTGGGATGCTGCAAGTTTTCCAGGATGCTTCTCGGCCCTCTGGAATGCAGCTCATCCAATTAGTACACTGCTCTTCCCTCTTTGCTGTGGCTGATCCTTCTGGGATACTGCCAGTCCCTCTTTGATTTGGCTGATCCCTTTGGGATATTGGTGATCCCTGTGGGATGCTGCTCACCCCCCATTTCACATGGTTCATCCTGACCCATACCCACATGCGGGGATTTCTGTGCATGCTGAGTGTGTGTGTGCTTGGATGGCTCAAGTTTACTTGACCAGAAATGAACATGCTGATTTTCATTCCACTCTTAATTACTGCAACTGGGGGGAACCTGTGGAGCTACAGTATTGAGGCTTTTCTGCTGGTATCTGCCCCTTTTCCGTCTTCACATGTCATTAGCACTCAGAGTGCAGCGTCACCTGTGGCTCTTTGGCAATGAACAATCCCTATCGGTCACCTTCATTAGCTCAGTGAATCAGGCAGCCGTCACTGTGTCTATGTGATGCATCTCTGCCCTCACTGCTCTGGCATCAGCTGGTTTGGGCTGCCCCTTCACTTGCTGTTCTCTGCTCTGTATTGCAGGCCTTACCATGGCATTTTTTTTAAAATATAATGTAGCCCTGTTGTATCCATCTATGATGCTTGATTACCTTTACTACGTTTTTGAAAAGTCTTTCCTAAGCTTTGGGGTCAGCAGTAAATTTTAAGGCATGCTATGCAAAAAATTCGTTTATAACTGCACTTTCGTTTATATTTGTTTATAACGGCAGAAGGTTGCAGGCCTGATCTGTTGTCCCACTCCTCTTTTCCTGCCCCCCCCCTTCAGAAACGGGATCCATGCGCAGTCTGCAGACAGGTGTCGGTGAGCTGATGGGAAACACGCGTTTCTGGCACGGCAAGGACTACTGCAACTTCGTCTACAAGGACTGGATCCAGCTGGAGAAGCCTTTTGACGGTAGGCCTGGCCTGTGGAGCACTACTAGGGCAGTTTGGCTCACTCCTGCCGACCCAGCCTGGTTGGGGCCACCCTGTTTGCCTTCAGAGACACCTTGTCTTTATTCATGCAGTTAAATAATGATCAGTAAATTGGCTTGAACCGTGATGAGGTCTGTCCCAGCTTGTCACAAGGGGAAGAGATATCAAAGAACACGCCACATTGGCTTTGCCAGGTCACTGCTTTCCGTAGGAGCTAAAAGGTTGGTCACATGTCATTTCCACCTGGACTGGTGACAATGACATTCTGTCCCCTCCCCCCAGACTTCATCAACAGGCACACCACTCCCAGAATGCCCTGGCATGACATCGCCTCCGTGGTCCACGGGAAGGCAGCCCGGGATGTAGCGAGGCACTTTATCCAGCGCTGGAACTTCACCAAGGTGGGCGGGAGATGGCAGTCAAAGCTGTTTTATTAGTCCTTGTTATCTATGACTTCCTCTTTATCTCCATCTTATGTTTATACTCTGTTGTATTTTCAGTATAGTTCCCGTTAAAAAAGCTACATCAATTCTGTCGATCGGTTTTGAAAGTAAACGGCATCAAGGGGTCAGTTGGTGACCCTCTTTTTCATTGGTGCATTATGATTTATGCACGAATTCTCTGTCCCGCCCACTGTCAGATAATGAAGCCAAAGTACAGATCGCTGTCCTACCCTTTCCTGCTGCCCAAGTCACACAGCACTGCTAACGAGCTGAGGTACCAGGTGCCAGGCTGTGTCAACACTAAAGTGCAGGTACTGGGTTCCCAGCCGTGAGTTTGTACACAGACGCTCATGGGACTTTTACTTACACAAAAATGTTCTGAATGGAAAATGATTGGTTCAGAGAGATACAGTAACCAATCAGACTGTAGAGGAAGTGGACCCAGACAACTAGACGAGGCAGGACCGACTACGGTTAATCATTTTTTGTTTTTCCCACATTTTTGTGTAAGTAAAACTCCTGCAGGCTTCACAGACATCATACACGTGTTTAGATGCACGAGGGAACGCACGCATATTCCTCCTGAACTCGACCGACCCAATGCAATGAATGATTCCCAAACACAACACAATGAAACTTAAGAAGAGAGAAAAAATTCTTACAAATGTAAGAATTGTGTGAAAGCTGCCTTCTTGGCAGGACAATCTGCTTTCAGTCATTATTCCCTTTGTGGGAAAGGTTTCTAAAATATTTCCACACGAAGTCTATGAAAATCTGCTCACAGTGATCCACAGCAACGATGTTCCGTGTCACACAGTCGTGACATCAATGTGAACATCTTGTACGATCTGTAGGTTCTCCGGTCTGCCTCGGATTGGTCAGCTGGCATCAAATACCATGAAGAGTCAATTCACAATGCCTATGTCCAGGTGATCGCGAAGAGCAAGCACTTCATCTACATTGAGGTTCGTTGTGGGTGGCTGTGATGGCGTATGCTGGGTCCATCTGTCCAAGTCTATAAAGGTATTTTCTCTCCTCCTTTAGAACCAGTTTTTCATAAGCTGTGCTGACAACAGGCAAGTTCACAACAAAATTGGGGAGGCCATCATAGAAAGGATCATCCGGGCTTACAAGTGAGTTTTGTCCACAATGACCATAATATCTGGGATTAAAGCTCTGAGGTAAAATGCCAGTGCTTGTGGTGCTATTTTCGGGATTTTGTGCATCTCAGTGGATTGTGTATCTGAGCTTATTTCAAGAAGGTTATTGGTTCAAATCCCATGGTAGTAATCCTGAGTGACAGAGTAATCCTGTCACCACTGGACCCTTTAGCAAAACCCTTAACCCCCCCCTGGGGTTGTTGGCAGACTCTGCTCTCTGACCCAAAACCGATTTGCATGTGTGTCTTTGACGGCAATGATGGGATATGCAAAGGCAATATGAATAAAATATTGATATTCTGTAATGAAAAGGTGCAAGTGACCTGCACTTCTAACCCAAATTGTCTGAGTCATGTCCCATTTACATTTAACCTGAACAACTTCTGTAAAACTGACAGTAAAATTGAGTTAAGCAAGGGTAATATTTTTTCTTGTATCCTGGATACCTGGAAAGCTGCTTTTCCTGCCCGCCTGCAGTCTGGCTCTCACTTCTGTGCTGGCCGTGAGTGAATTCCGGTCTGGAAAGGGTGCCTGGTGATCTGGAGACGAGTATTACGGAATGAATGGGAGAGCCTTTTTCTGTATTCACAACAGGCTGTTTGGGCCACCTTAGAATGCTGTGCATCTATATCCACAACAAATATTGGTAATACTTTGCTTAAGCACTCACATATAATGCATTATGGATACCTTCATAATGCGTTATAATGCATTCATGAAGTATTATAAACATGCCGATTTATAAGAAGACAACACATTATATCCATGCATATCATGCATTATGAAAGGTCTTTGAAGCTCTCATCTATAATGCACTATAAATAACTGACCGTTATAATGCATTTTGAAGGTATCCATAATGCATTATGATGACTGCTTTAAGTATTACTCAAATATTAAACTATTTCAAGCATTTAATTTATGTTCTTACTGGCTCAGCTACAGCTTCTGGGAGTTATTTCCTGGGGTTTCCGGGTCTCTCTCTACTTTCTGCCGTCATCGTCTGGTCATTTTTTAAAATGAATGCCCCTCCCTCCTCATATCCTTCCCTCCAAACCCAGGTTGCTGTTCTCTTTACCCTTCATGCGCTTAACGCTGCTTGGGGTTTCCGACCCGTGACACCGAGCCCAGATCTGCTTGTGGTTAGAGAAACGGCTCCGTGCTTCATAATCACATCGGAAGCAAGAGTTGGGTCTCGCCAGCAGCTCCCTTGTGAACTTTGACTTTTTCCCGCTGTGGCTGGCTGCCATTTGCATATTCTGGCACCACGGTAACATGAATCTAATAACTCTATTGTTTCGAGGGATTTTCCTGATCCCGGCAGCTAACAGTATTTTCATTCATTCCCATGCTTCCTTCCTTTCTCAACAGTGTTATTTATGTAATTTGTATAAGAAAATTGGTGACGCACACACACATACATGCAACTGAGAGCTATCGTCCGAGTGATCGGACGGCCAGACCAGTCCACCAGACGGGCAGGACAGCTGTCTCACTATATCTGGCCTGCGTTGGATTTTAGGTTTTGTAGGTGTCACATAAGCCATGACCCCTTGACCTCTGTCTTTACCAGGGAGAACAAGAAGTTCCGAGTCTATGTGGTGACACCCCTGTTGCCCGGGTTCGAGGGAGACATCAACACGGGGGGAGGCCACGCCATCCAGGCCGTCATGCACTTTAACTACAGGTGAGGATGACGAGAGTGAGGAAGATCATAATATTGGATCGGTGGACATATAGGATTGCAGTTGTAAGATTCATTGTGCATCATTAATTGCACAATGAGTGTGAAGGATGACCTGATGAGTGAAATTTAATGAGTGGCAATTAATCTGTGCTTAGGATGGTGTCATCCTTGGCCAAGGCTCTTGAGAGAATGTTGCCCTCTACTGGCCACTCAAGAGAACAACTGCAAAGCATTCTTATCTGAGCGGCAACCTGCAAGAGAGGCTTTGCGTTGTATTCTGGGATACATGTAGACTGCATTAAGGTGGCCAGAAAAACAGGAGCTCTGGTCAACTTGTTTAGTGTGTAGGCTTTTTATTTCACCTTATGGCACACATCAGTCAGAGAGAGGAGAGTAATGTTTCACGCGACAAAAACAACATGGCTCTTTCTAAATAGGTACTTCCTGGGGCAATGGGGAAGTAAATGTAATATTTTACACATGCATGGCCAGTTACACTTTCTTATCTGAATCCTCGGGCAGTAGATTTAACAGACAATTTCAAAGGTGATTGTGGACCAAAACAAACATTGCAATGTTTTTCTGAAAGGGACTCTGCTCTGTCACAAGCAGTGTTGTGTTGTGTGTTTTTTTGTGGGCCTGGATCAGTTTATATTCGCTGGGTTTCTTCCAGGTGTATTTTGGTGGGCTAGAGGGGTTATATTTGGGCAAGACAGGACTGGGGGGTAGGTGTAATATCCCTGTTACTGTCCAATGTGAAAAGACCCCCTATTTCCTGCCTGGATTTTTCGGCTTGTGAGAGTGCTACGCCTGCAAATGCAGGGACTGGATATCCCGGGAATGGCGTTTAAGCGGCCTGCATGGGCACTCTCACTGCCTCCCACAGAAGTAGGATCTAGACGGATCTGGGGTGTGGGTCTATTCCGACCCGCATGCACATGTAATTTCAGAAAGTGCTTGTATTACGAAGTGTTGTATTATGAAATACTTCCCGGATTTCCCGAGATCTAAGGCGGAGATCCTCGTCTCTTTTCGTCCATCCTGGGAGTCAAGTTACAATGTCAAATCCCATCTCTTATGAGCGGAAACTTGTGCCTCTTCTGCCACTTCTCCACCCAAAAAAAAATCCCCCCCTCAGTAGACTGAGTGTGTCTAGAATTTTCTCAATCCCTGAGCCTGGAGGCCTGAATCGGGGAGCCCCCAACCATCACTGGGCAGATTTGACATTTACACTGTTGATCCATGGTGAGTTCTTTTCTGTTTTTCTTGCAGGACTATGATCAAAGGAGATTACTCCATTATTTCCCAGCTGAAGAAAGAAAGTAAGTTGATATCTTGCGTGTGTGTGTTTGTTTCCTAATTAAGCTGTAAAGTGACCACAATGTGTTTGTTCTGAATGGGTGCTATTTTTGGGCTGGTGTGTAGTGCAGCAAGTTACGAATCTGGGTTCAAATTTCTTGGCTGCTAAAGTAATCGTGTCACGCTTGGGACTTGAGCAAGGCCCTTAATCTCAGGGGTGCCAGATTCTCTCTGACACCTTCTGAAAATGTGCCTGCTAAATAAATAGAGGTGCAGGTTTTCTTCTTTCCTTTCAATGCACCCTCAGTTCATCCAGCTCCTTCACATCATTTACGTACATTTATGGATGTCACTTTCCATTGCATACAGCCCGGGCTGGATCTTGGGTGATGCTGTACCATATGTGATGCCGGATAATCTAGGACTGAGGATGGCAGTCTTTACCTTTAAGAAAGTCACCTCCCTTCTGGCATGCCTATCCTGGCGTGTCAGACATGATGGTAGCCAATCAGATAACCCCATCGCTTCAGCGGGGGCTGGGAATCTAAACGATCTACAACTGTGACATTTTTGAGAATGATGCTGCTTTGTGATTGCAGTAGATGTGAGCTGCCCTGTATTTAAGGAACAAGGGGGCAGAGGATCAAAAATAGGGGATGCTTGTTTATCTGATCTCCCTACACATAACTTTACATTCATCTCATATGGATCTGTTTCTCCATGTAAGAAGGTTCCTCTGCTGCGGGTTTTAAACTGAGGACGAAACATTCAGTTGGTGGGCAGTTTGTCCCTTTGCAGGTTACATATCGCTGACTCAGAAGGTTGCCAGTTTGAATCCTGTACTTGGCATAGTAGCCACATCCATTTTGGGCCCTTGAGCAAGGTTCTTAAACCCCCGAAAAATTTTCCAGGGGTGCTGGATGGACAGCTGACACTGCAGTCTGACCCAAAGCTTTGCACTCACCAATATATGCGTGTATGACTATAAAAATGAGTGCAAGGTGAGGTTTGTGGTTAAAAAACACATTCTGATGTATCTGGTCTCATACTTGTGCAAAGAGCAAATAAAGCTTCATTGCATTCATTGGTAAAATGAACTTCTGGTGACCCAGTGTGCGCTGGTGACCCTGTATGCGCTGGTGACCCTGTATGCGCTGGTGACCCTGTTTGTTTCAGTGTGACCGTGAGAATGTGTTGTGAGTGGTAGCTGAGTCTAGACCACTGTGTTTATGTTTGCGGCTCAGGGCTTTATGGGATTTGGTTTGGCCTTGGGGCCACTCCTCATAGTTCTGTGTATTGGTGATAGGTGGTCTGATCATGTGATATGGGGACGGGGTCATGTGAGGGTCATGTGTCATCCTCGGATAGGGATTCTTATGGGAGTTGTTTATACCGTTGTCTCTATGGAGTGAGTGGATTAACTTCATCTCCTGCAGTGTGAGACCAGTGAACTGACTCGATCTGCTCTTCCCTGCAGTGGGGGACCAGTGGATTAACTACATCTCCTTTGGGGGCTTACGGACCCATGCCGAACTGGAGGGCCGGCTGGTGACGGAGCTCATCTATGTGCACAGCAAGATGCTCATCGCTGACGACAACACCGTCATCATCGGTGAGGGCGCGGATTGAGAGGCTTTCGGCCCGGGTCACACTGAGCGGCTCCGGGAAATGAGCTTGTGGTTTGTTATTCCATCATTGCAGTAGAGCGAGAAAAGCCGGGTCAGAACCCCGATTTAAAAGTACTACTTCTGTGTGAAGTCTGTCAGTCAAGCAACTTAAGGAGAATGTGAAAACTCAAACACACACACACACACACAAATACACACACACACTCAGAGCATTACCTAGAGTAACCATGCTGCACTGCAGATGTACAAATTTGTTTCAGAAATTCTTCCATTCCCAATGTTCCATTCATTATGTGTTTTTATGCATTTTTTCTCATCAGAACGAGGGCTGTGTTTAGTTCTTGGCTGTGATACTCTTGCGCCCCCTGGTGCTTAGTTGAGGCACTGCATGTGGTAATGTTTGGATTAGCACTTCAAAGTGATCTATTCATATATCTATTCATTTGAAGTTTTGATACTTCCAGAATCAGCTTACAGTGTCAACAATGCTAATGGCAAAGATACTGAAACGGAAATCAGGGCCGACTATTCTCCTGTATTACAGGCAGGAGTGCAGTCATAATCTCTCTCTCTCCTTCTGTCTCTCTGGAGTTACACAAATCACACAGTGTCCTGGCAGCCAATTCAAGGGGCTCCAGTGTCCAAATATGTCTTATTTTTACCCTTACCTTCAGAAAGCAGCCAGCCCTAGCTGCTAATCAGACCAAGACCAAGAGGATGAAAAATACACCTTCAGTCTTACATCAGCAGCTCACCCCCACCTTGGCTGCTCCTCACCCCCAACCGAGCTGCTCCTAACCCCAACACTGCTGCTCCTCACCCCCAACCGAGCTGCTTCTCACCCCCATCTGAGCTGCTCCTCACCCCCACCCTGGCTGCTCCTCACCCCGGCACTGCTGCTCCTCACCCCCAGTCCAGCTTCCAAAGTAACATTATCATCAGAACATCTTTTTAACAGGATGCTGTAAAGTATTGTTTTTTAATAAAATATACTACATCCTATAGACATGTTGTTCAGCCTTGAACCTATGATCTTTGAGGCTAAATTGAGTTTTATCGTTATTCATATTTATAGTTTTGTTATGATGTTGTGGGAACATCGGGATAACTGCATCCTTTAAACATTTCCAAACATCCGATAAACGCTGCTACACCTAGCATTGTTAGCTGGGCTAGCATTTGGGCAGGCATCACGCCACTCTCTGGGGCGGGGACACAGCTGTCCCTGTGTGCGGTAGCGTTATGTACCTCATTGCCAATATTTACTTTAGTTATTTATTTATTACTTTAGTTAATTATGTACTTTACTTTAACCTCAAAGGTCATTCTGTCATCTCTAATCCCAAGGCCCCAAGTCCCAGCCCTCGGTTGCGGCTCTTGCTCCAACCTTGGCCCCTTTTCCTTTTTATCTGGGTTCTTGAAAGACTGTCTTGTTTTTTTTTTGTTGCTCCCTGCTGTATCAACTCCTGTCCCCAAATTAAACCCCCATCCCTTCCTGTTACCCCCGTGTCCCTTGGTGCTCCTCCCTGTACTGCCCAAAGTGAGCATCTCTCTCTGTGCGCTCCTGCCTCCGGAGGCCTGGCACTGTGGGCAGGCACATCTCTCACAAACAGCAAACAACATGAATAAATAAAAGAACAGATTCACCAAGCTTACTATAAATACTAACTGCAGATGAAAGACTCTGGATGAAGTGAAAGCAATCTCAATGAAGACAGGTAATGGCACTTAATGCATTGCTGGAATCAGATTAGTGTGGATTCCTTAGGTGCCAGATTTTGCCGTCATTGAATTAGCCTGCTGTCGAACTGAATCACCCGGTCAAAGATACGCGAGGGAACAAAATGGCCACTGGCATTATCTCAATCTTCATTCCCCTGCATGATTCTCCAGGGAAGTCGGTTTGCTGCAGTCCTCTATTTCCCTTTGAGGTGACATTTGCAGGGTACCTCCTGTCCTTATTTTTTGGGGGGGGGTTGTTCCAGGTTCGGCCAACATCAATGACCGCAGCATGCTGGGAAAGCGTGATAGCGAGGTGGCGGTCATCGTGGAAGACACAGAGATGGTGGACTCGGTGATGGATGGACAGAAGTACAGGGCGGGACGGTTCGGCCTGCAGTTGAGGCTGGAGTGTTTCAGGCGAGTTCTTGGAGGGATTCTGAGGGAGAGGCACGAAGCGAGCAGACACCAACAGATTCTCTCTACTTGCCCCACAGGACGATCCTCGGCGTCTTCACGGACCCTACCATCGACGTGACGGACCCCATCAGCGATCGCTTCTACAAGGAGGTCTGGATGGTCATATCAGCTCGCAATGCCACCATTTATGAAAAGGTACTCCTCGCTTAGTCTTACGGCTCAACACCGGGCTGAATCAGTATTTGCATTCGCTGTTAAATGACGGAACATTTTAGAACAGGGATGGGCCATCTTATCTGCAAAGGGCCAGTGTGTACGCAGGATTTTGGGATAACGTTTAAGTCAGTTGTTCAAACCTAGATATGAGGACCTTTCAGCTGATCAGTCCTCTAAATGGTAATCTATTTAGGGAGTTGCAGTGAAAAATTGCATAAACACTGGCCTTTTCCAGATACGATTGCCCACCTCTGTTCTAGAACATTCTATATTGATGAGTACTCAAAGATGATCCGTGGTGTTGGTGACATGGTGCCTCTCCGCGTTTTTGCCCAGGTGTTCCGCTGTCTGCCCTCCAGCGACGTGCGGAACAGGCAGGAGATGGAGAATTACTTGTGCAAGCTGGGTCTGGACAAGACAGATCCGGCTCGGGCTCAGGAGGAGCTAAAGAAGATCCGCGGCTTCCTGGTCCAGTTTCCACTTTACTTCCTGAGCGAGCAGAACCTTCTGCCCCCAGTCGGCTCCAAAGAGGCCATGGTCCCCATGGAGACATGGACCTGAGGCCCACTGAATGTCCAGGACCAAGGCTAACAGGCCAGGGCTGCTGCCACAATGGCTCGTTCGCGGTGACTGTTCTGGAAACCACTGAGAACGTCCACAGCACGGCTCTGAATTTCCAGTGGGTGGCGCTATCTGACACCCATCGCAGCACGTCCGGAACAAGCGTGCTCACAGACTCGCAGGTTTTTATACCTCCTGCACTCTTCTTCTCACCAAACTATGTGATTAGCCATTTTCTAAAGACTGTAACATCTTGTAATTATGGAACTAAATGTGCGTTTCCGATATTAATCTATGGTCAAGTAACAGTGCCAAAGCCATTTTTATTCAAGCTCTTAATAGATCTTTTTAAAAAGGAATTAAGTGCCTCTTTAGAAGAGCAGAAAAACTGAAGTGTGTAATGTGAAAAGGTGGACATACGTTGCCCTAAACTCAATAAATCCCTGCTTTGTGTGGGAATTTGACGACCATGGTGCTGCTTTATGAAAGGAGCAGAATACAGCGGTCATCTCTCAGCTTCCTCCGCTCCATTAATGTTATTTTAACGCTTTTAAAGCTTCATATATGACCTCTGCCTTGAGGAAAAAGAAGAGGAATACCTCCCCCCGCAACCTGGTGGTGGGGGGGGGGGTACCAGGATACTATGACACTGAACTCTCTTGATATGTCAGTGATGACGTTCCTACCCAGCGTCCACTTGCAGTACCCCTGCCGAGCAGACAGAGGGCGTCCCTCTTTCAGATTTTCATCTGGCGGTATGCCACTTTTTCGCTCCTGTCATTAGACCAGAAACCACCATGTGTTTTTAGTTATTCATCTTTGCACAGGCCAGTCAAGGTTTCCTATGTTCGTCGCTCTCTGTGCACCCTATGCAGAAATGAAAACATTAGTTAAATTTTATACTGCAATTGCATTATTATTTTAAGGCTGGCATTCTCTCCAGTTTTAACTCCCATGACACTGACCGTCTTAGATGTATGTATGAATTATATTAACATCAAGGTACATTTTTCCCTGCCAGAAATTTTGTTCTCTCCCCAAAGTATCACACCGACCGACTCTGAGCTGGCTGACCCTTTCAATGTCATCTTTTGTTTAATTTATCCTAGTGGTAATTTATAACTTTTATGTTGATTAATTTCAGAATCTCATCATTTTATGTGTTTCTCACAAGGAGTGACAGCTGAATCAGTCCTTACAAAACAGACCAGTGACACATAAATATGTAAATGAAATATCACTATGAATGTGGTGTGTAAGGAATGTGACAGCTGGTCAGAAAACCAGTGGATGGATTCGTGGTAGATAAGGGGCAGGTGGACTCGACTATGAACAGAGGAGGGTAATTCCGGTCCAGAGAGTACAAGTCCACAACAAGATTTTGTTTCAACCAACCAGCTGAGTACGCTGTGAGAGACTTTTTATACTCATCTGGTTGGTTGAAACAAAATCTTTTACTCAACTTTTACTTTTACTCTCTAAACCAAACTATCCATCCGTGAAGCGGTTTCTCACGGTTGCAGGCGTCGCAAAACTGTGCCGTACAATTTGGCCAAGGCTGCCTCTTTCACGTCTCCTGTGAAAGGCACCAGAAAGAGGTCACTAACAGCATTGAGGAAAATCATCCCGGAAATAGTGGGTTGACATGAAATGTGCTCTTACAGGAACAGCTATGCACCTCTGACAGACTGAGATACAGGTGTATCAGTGGGTACCTGAAAGCTGTGTAAATTCACGAGACGTTTGACCAGTCGTGCACTGACATCTCACCTGCCAAGAGCCACGTGGCCAACATAAAGTGTCCCATGACAACATGTCCAAAGAGTAAGTGGTCCAGTCGGTCAGGTGCCCCCATTACTCCGGGGACTGGCTGACTTGACCTGTGCATCGCTTAGTATAGGAGCATCTGCTCAAACAACAACAGAGAGGAATGCAGATCAAGGATAAACCCTACTGTGGTGTTTGTGAACAATGATTGCATTAAACATGATGAGCTGTGTTCATGCTCGCGAACGTTTGTGTGCAGTGTTGAAATCTATTCTCTCATGAGTTCCTGGTTCCATCAGATAAATGAACAATGCTTCTGTTAAACAACTAATACTATTATACATTCAATGATTTTAGCTACTGTGTAATGGGTCGATGAACCTACTGGAACAGAACGGTGAGATCTCCGTTGAGATTATCCAAATGCCCCGCAACCTTTTTGTGTCAAGATTTTCACGGGTGGGGGACCAAAAACAATATCAAGTCTGTCCAAATTGTGTCCAAATGCTCCCCACAATGTAATAAAAATCTGATTTTTTGACATTGTGGGGACCATTTTTCAGGTGCCCACAAAAATGTGTGAATGCAATGAAAAAACTAAAAATGCCATAAGTATTTTGTTTGATTATTTATGGTTAAGATTAGGGCTGGGTAGGGGTTAAGGTCTTCATGTTGGGATTAGAGTTTTCCCCATAGAAATGAATACAGAGTCCCCACAAAGATATAATTGCAAATTGTGTATGTGTGTGTGTATACATCTTTATACAGTATGTATGTATTTTCTTTGAAGTGGTCTACATGTTTAATTTTAAGTCAAAGCCACATGTGAAACATCACAAACACAGTTATTAAAACAATGTGTCCAAAATTAAATGCAGATGTACCCAGTTTTCTTCCCTATTTGCAAATATACAGCATTAACTGTTCAGTATAGACATTCTCCATTGCTGAGAACAGAATTCTCAAAATAAGGACAAAAATTAAATGATTTGAAATTACACTTCAACAAAATAAAGTTGCAAATTATAATATTTCTAACATGCTAGACATTTGTTGATGTTTTAAAATTAAATTAATACTTAATTTAGCACCACAACTAAATTACCATAAGACTAATCATTCCTCAACATTTATCCATCCGCCCACCTATAAATATATACCTATGTAAAAATACGCATAAATTTTCTGTCCCACTAACTCCCAGGTATGATGCAATGTTTTTGTCAAAGGAAATTTGAACCTACTACCTACTGGAGATCTCCATGGTGACGTGATCAAGTGTTTATGGATAACAATGATGTGGAACCTTGGGTGTGCATTCTTGAGTATTACCTGTTTTGGCAGAATAGGTAACTGCGCAGTCATGTTTCCGTTCACCGGATGGCCGCAGTGATATTAATCAGGAATGGTTAGTGGCCTTTGTTGAGCCTAAGCTGTCACACTGGTTGGGCGACTGAGAGGTGACAAATTATTATAATGAGCATTCTTATTTAGGTTTGCGAGTGTCAGGAAACTCACATCAGGCAATTTTCTGCATCATTCCATGGAAGTTGCTCAGTGAAAATATTGACTCTCCCTATTAGGGGATTTTTTTTTCTTTTTTAGCCCACAAGGCCTAATCACTCACATTGCAAAATCACAGCTCATTTCCATGGGTTTAACTGGGAATCTGAGGTGGACCAGTCCAGACCTTTTGATGGCCAGGAATCATCAGTGTGCCATCATCCCTAGATAGACAAGAATTAGATTCATCATAGAAGGAGCAGACTTTGGACAATTGACGTTACGACTCGAACCCATTGTTTTGGATGGTTGCCGTGGAAGGGCTTCTTCACGGGGTGACGTTCCTGCTCGCTTCCTGCTCTCTCCGAGCTGCCGTGCCAGTGATGCGGCTGGGAGGGCTTTGCGTCTCAGCGTTCTGTCCCCATTAGCCTGATCAGATAGAGCAGAACGTATCGCCACATGAATTATGCACCTCAGAAATGTCGGGAGTGATGTTGCGTAACAGTACCTCCCCGGAGACATGGATGGGGATATTTCTAGCCTGCCTCGTCGAGTGTGTATTTACAGTATTTCTCATGTAGAAAAACAAGTTCTGGACCAAAGCTGAACAGGCCTTTCCAATGTCTTTCCAGAATCTCATACACGCAGGGAACCTGCACTTCACCTGCAGTTTTGAAGCAAAGTAGATTACAGTAAATAATGCAGGTCCAAGCAAGTCTGAAATACAAATAATAAAAAACTTGTTACAAGGTGTCCTGGCTAGCAGTCCTTAGTGGCTGACCATTTACCCCCCGCTCTAACAGTGTATTCTTCTATTTTGGCTGATTTCACTGATTGGTTAAACATCTGAGCTAGGCTTCACTGATTGGTTAAACATCTGAGCTAGGCTTCACTGATTGGTTAAACATCTGAGCTTAGCCATTCTAGGGTGTCTTTGGGTTCTTTCTGTATGTCATATACCATTCCAATACACATTTTGATCAAAATTTTTGCCACAGACATGGAATTTAATTACGTAGAATACATAGACCAGTCTTTCCATGAACTCTGTATGGAGTTTATGATCCCTATGTGTGTGTGTGTGTTTACCAAAATGTTTAAAGCTATTTATCTAAGTGGCAAGTGTGTATTTTCTCAGACGAAATGAAAACATTAAACATTAGGAC
>JAODKF010000049.1:4272040-4283384 GCA_026779585.1 Mormyrus proboscirostris
GATTTCGGTGTGTGGGGGGGGGGGGATTCCAGGCAATTGAATTGGTATTTAAAGCAAAACTTCGTTCTCTTGGCTCTCTCTTAAGAGGAGCTGTTACACAGCCATTTGATGGGAACTGGGGGGGTGGCCGATTAGCTTGCCTTTGCTCGGAGGACATGGAATGACCTCTCGCTGGCAGAATTTCTAACGTGGGAATGTTCTTGGGGAGAAGCGTGTCCCTGAAATGTAACACCGTGAACGCCTGCCAGCAGGAAAGTGTGGCCGGCAATAGAATATCTGTCACGGGTGTGAGTGGGGTCTGTCATGACCCACCAGAGTCCAGTCTGTAAAATAACTGTGTCCACGGGCCTTGGTGGGGGGCCTGGAATGTGCCAGAGAGCAAACGGGTTACCGAAAACGCCCGCCGTGCAAATCCTCCCAGAGCTCCCCAGCAAATGCACCGAGAGAGAAATCAATCCGGACATTCGGACAGGACTGTTGCCAGGGAAACGTGTGACGGTCGCTCATCTCCATGGGTGTCTAGCTTGATGGACATCTTACTCAGACCGACTAGCCGAATATGTGCAGTCTGCAATGACTTACTCAATTTTCAGCAGGACAAAAGATAACATTATCAGTATAATCCTTGGCTTTTTAAAAATTTAATATATCCCTGCATAATTCCTATTGTAAACACAAGTCAGTCTTCCATGATTTTGCTTTTAAACACCAGTGATCATAGCCCCAGCTCTCTAGCCGCTATGCCACCTGCTGGCTGATACAAGTATAAGCAGATCTTCTGGCTCTGTGCGCTGTGCGGCTTGCCAGTCTCCTGGTGACTTCCTGTGTGACATACCCAATGTGCTGTGTCACCGGCCACCCCCGTCTCCCCTGTTGCCACGGTAATTACTTTGCAAGCTTGACTGCTTTTCCCCATTAAAGCCAGAAGTCTCCCGGGTGCTTGGGAATTATTTCATCGATCCTGCTTTGTTTTGGATTGCCCCCCCCTTCTTTTGCCCCCTGTTTTCCTTCAGAGCCTTGAATTTGACAGCAAAGGATATGGTTGTTTTGCGTGTAGTCCGAATTTTACACGCAACCTTTCTCATTTCACACTCTGGCCCAATATCCTGGTTCTGGTCTCCCTGTGGGCCGGAAACCGTTCGTGGAGTCCTGATGTGACGTAAGTGTGGCTCAGGGATGGCCTCGTCTTGGACCCTCATGCCCACACAAGTGGGTTCCACCCAAATACAGGCTGCGCGTGGCTATGTTTGTGTGTTTACTGCTATGGTGTTTCCTGCCCACTCTGACTCATTACACACACCCAACACCGGATCGCATGGCAGGCATCATGCAGAGCAGGTAGGAATACTGTGTTGGGCTGAAGATCCGCCCTGTGGCAGGCTGGGCCTGAAGAGCTGGTTCTGGAATCTTCCGCAGGGTGTCTACACCACCCGTGCACGTTTTGCAAGCATTCCGCGTCTTTCCTTTAGGATGAGTTTGTCAGAATCTGCATGAGTGTATGATTGAAAACGCCCCTTCTGCAGCACGGCGTCCTGAAGAACGTGCCACGGTCATTCGGGGGAGTTGACGCTAAACTGACATTCCTCCTTTTTTTTGGGGGAGGGGAGGGGGTTATGATTTACACAAGTCCTCTTGGCTGCTCCATGACCTGCCACAGAAGCCCCACCTCTGCTGCCCCATTGGGTCTTCAGCTGCAGGGACTGTTTCTCCAGCCAATGGGATCCTCTACACCCCATAGTGGAGTTTGGCAGTGAGTGCCCCATTACTAAGCACATAGGGAAGCTGGCCAAATATGCCGTTTGCAAACAAAGAAGGTGAGGCATCTGTGGGAAATCCATGGCTAACCAGCAGACTCAAACCCAAATCTGCCTGCTGAAGGGGGCTTGCTGTAATGGAGTCACTCTGCAGGTATTACACATGATTATGTAAAGGGCATGAAACAGAACATGTGTATAAAGGGACGGTGACCAAACACCTGGGCGATTTTAGGAAGTGTGCCCAGGTTTTTCCCTCGGATGATGACTCTGTGATGAAACAATTACCAAACCCAATTCTTCCTTTGTTCAGCTTCCTTGAGTTTGTTTGTACATTGCTGTTTGTATGCCCAACTGTCCTGAATCACACAAGGTTACTTACACATGAAGTCAACATGACAGAGACCTGTGTGTCATTTGAGGACACAGGAAATTGTGAAACACCCCCACCCACCACCTAGGACTAACTCCCAACAGGCCCCAGACTCTGGAGTAATCATCTGTGATTGGCTGCACTAAAGAGGGTCAAAACTGGAACCGCGTGCCAATGAGAGGACCGAGTTAAGCTTAATGCTAAGTGATGCTGTTGGCCAGTCACGTTTTGTGAACGATGGAATAAAATATTTAGTGGCTTATGCATTGCTTACATTCAAGTTTTGCCCGGTAACAGTCATTCGCAGAGACATCAGTTGACATCAGTGAGCAGCAGGTCCCTACCCCCTCCCGGCTGTCACCACGGATCCCGTATCTAGGTCATGCTTCCGTGAGGATAGTCCGAGCGGCCAGTGGGTCGGTGGTTTAAGCCGGCCTGGCCTACCCCTCTTCCCTGACCCACTTTGGTGAGCTTAGGCCCCATGGCAGGCCGGACTAATGGCTAGCATCCGGGGGCTTGTGTTTAATTACGCAGAGGACGGCGTGTTTCTGTGCACACACTGTTCTGGCCCGCTGTTCGTGATCTCTCACACCGCAGAAGCCGCTCCATCATCAACGCGGCCGGTGGCTTCACTTTCGTTAGCAGTCGGGTACGCGCTCGACATTCACTGGAAGCGCCACATTCCATACTCGCCTTGCCTATCATTGAAATAACTATTGTTTCTTTGCCAGCGTGCCTCTCGAAGTGGCCGTCATTAACTGTCACGTCCCCCGCTGTCTGTGCACTTAGCTTCTGTT
Organism: Mormyrus proboscirostris; assembly: GCA_026779585.1. Lineage (NCBI taxonomy): Eukaryota > Metazoa > Chordata > Actinopteri > Osteoglossiformes > Mormyridae > Mormyrus > Mormyrus proboscirostris. The sequence continues at coordinate 4,274,965 of JAODKF010000049.1, forward strand.
ACCCGGCGTCGGTTTAGCGTGCCGCTAACGTAGCTAACCGAATGCTAGCGCCTTGGTTTACTGGCAGTTCGCTCAAGCGCCGTCTTGCGCAGAGCACTGCAGACAGGCAGCATCCCGCATCACACGGTGCCACCGTGGGGTGGCTGTGTCAGCACACGCTCCGCACAGGAGTGACATCTGTGTCGGGGCAGCGTGGGAGGTGACCACTGCTATCTATTTGCGACATTTCATTGCGTAGAAAAATTTGTTGAGGAATTTAACAATTGATAGGTGCTGTGTCTTTTTTCTGTTTCATCTTTTCACCCATTGTTCTCAGCTGAAAGGTACTTTTGGTGGCCCAGTTTAATTAGCCACCATCTTGGGAAGGTCAAGAAGAGCCTCATCCCTTTCCCAAACAGCCTGTTGAATGAGTGGGCCACAACACGCCCTGATTCCAGTCTACTACCAGCAGGTGGCGCACCCCATATGGAACACCCTCCTTACCAAGAGCAGCGTGCAGGATTACAGACTGAGCTATAGACACCTGATCGTCCAAAGGCTGAACACCGAATGCGATCATCTTCATTGTTCTGGTTATGTCTTTAGCTCTGGTGCTGCCAGCTAGTCCAAATAGCAGCCAGTTATATCGACCAAGACTGACACATTGGACCGATACCTATGTCTGATTTTTCACAAACATTGGTCAATACCAATATGTTAGCCTATACCTTAGGCTAATACTCTTCTACGCCACACTTGAGTACAGCTTCAGTCTTGTCATTATCCGCTGTCACTGATAGCCTCAAAATCAAGGCCTTAAGACACGAAACAGCTATTCCCTGGTAGACTAATGATCCTAACTGAGATTTAAGCTGCACTTATAATTTATTGAGCAGGGTTGTTACTTAAATAATTAGGGTTATTGATAGTGGCTGTTTGCTGGAAGGCTGACAGGAATTTATAGGCCTTCAGTAAATTGGACCCCGTTCCACCAGCGAAGCGATAATTATGGGATGTCATTGCCGTGAACCCACAGAAGTAAGTTTCCTAGCATAAACCATCATGGACTCACTAGAAGGGGAGAGGGGCACTTTGGTGAGGGTGTGGTGTAAGGAGGACACCTGTAGTCAGGAGGTGGTGTCAGAGTAGGTGCTGGGGACAGGTGCTCTCTTTGAGACTTAAATGGCAGCTCTCTTAAAGCCATTTTAGCATTTCTGCTCCTTCCTGCCCAGAAAAAGCCCTTCCACCCTGCTTCACTGGAATGTTACAGACCCTGCTTTCGGTCCTGTGAGCTCCTCGGCACCCAGCCCTCCCCTGAGCAAGTCCAGGTGCCCCAGAAGGGGTTTGGGCTCATGGCTTAGCCGAATCTTAATCCCGTTGTTTATTCCGAAACAAATGCCTGCCCTTTTTAGATCTGGATAACATTCCTGGTCTTACAAAAAAAAAAAAAATTAAACACGGAGACAGTGAGATGAGCGAGTCTCCCAGTATTTCATAACCAAAAAGCCAAATCTCCAGAAAGTTCAGTACCATGACCCAGGGACAGGCCTCCTTTTCTTTAAACCCTTGTAAATGAAATACCAACAGAATCACATCTATATATTGTTTTTTAGTGAAGCGTCCTTTCTGCTGGATACCCAGGAATGGATTTCACGCCTCAGTGTTCCTGTATCATTTCTCTTCCTCCTGCTTTCCCATCTGCTAGCGACGCGTGTTTTCTGTAGATCTCACGTTTGAGGTCACCGGTACATTCTCTACCCAGAATTCCGATTCTCCATCTATGTAATAAGTCAGGGGGGACATTGTCTCGCTCCATCAAACTCGCCTGGAATTGGACTCGGCCGTTTTGGGTGACCTCATCTACAGCATGCGTTTTATTTTTTTATGCCGAGAAGGGGACTGTTTTGTCACTGCTCTAAGTGAGTTCAAAGGTGGTTATTTATCCATATGTATATATTATATGTATTTTATTTATTTATTTTTTTGTACAAGATGAAGCACAATTACCCCTACCTGCCTTTTTAATGACTCCTTAAATGGCTCCAGCCTCCAGAGGTGATTCAGCTTCTTCATTGTTTCCCCGTTTGTTCTAGTCCTTTTCTAGTTTGTTTCTAGTTCATTTTCAATGAACTGCGGAAGACGAATACACTGGAAATCATCCACCCCCGGGTTTTTCCCCAAGCCGTTCTTTGGGAACCTGCAGATACAATAGTTCACATTTTTGCTCCCTCCCAGCTCTTAGCCTATCAAGAACACCAAATACCTGCTACAGGTGTGTTGATAGCCGGGAGGAGTCACTGAGGTCTGGCCTGTGAAACTCTGATCATCTCGGACTCAAAACAGACTAAAGCAATGAAGCAGCTCCTCTGCCACGTCTGCAGGCAAAGGCTAACAGAAAAAAAAAGCCCTCCAGGAACGGGACCCATCATCCAAAGAGCACCCAGCTGTGGTACTCTGCTTCATCTGTCCCCTCGCCTCTCTGGGTAATACCTATATTTGTTTGCTTTATGAACTCGCGTAGCGCGGCCCTCAGTGTGACGCTCGCAGCTGATTGGCGTGGTTCTAATTGTCGAGAACCCAGCGACAAGGGAACCTGGGGTTTAGACAGGGGAGGGGTCATGGGGGCACAGGCTCCAGCTGAAAGCTGATTGGCCCTTGCAGTACCCTGTTTCCTGTTACTCACTAATTCAAGACATACTGTATCATTGGCTACGGTTTTCCCCCCCCCGTATCAATTATGGCCACTCATATGCCTCAAACCTTAAAAACGAATCCTAGGTTCACCCCTGGCGGGAATGTAGCAGACCAATTTCCAATTCTTCTCCTCATGTATCTTGCTACCCTTCTCTTGCCACCTCGTTTTCCATGCGTTGCTGCATGCACGTTGGTTGCATGGGTGGTGCTGCGCCACGGCCTCCGTGTCCCCCTGGGTGTGCAGGAAGCTAATTGCATTTCTGAGGAGCGGTTGCTCCCTGGGTCCCAATCATGATACTAATCTGCAGCTCATAAACTCAGATTACTTTGTTTTTGTGCGCATTTTCTGACTCCATGTGTGCGCTTCACCCTCCTGACAACGATCTTTGTTAGTCAGTTGAGCAATTTCTGTTTGTGTTCTGTTTTAAAGGGTGCCCTCTGGCATCATCACCAGGAAGCTTGTCTCTCTTTTCTCAATATTTATTGCACATTTTATAGATTTTGAGGTAGGCACTCCCAAAGGTTCAACGGCAGCCATTCATTTACACTTTATGGTTTTGGGATGGTTTGTATCAGTGGTGCTCACGTTAGGGGCAAAGTGCTGCTTATCGTTTGAGATAATCAAAACACTGTTTTGATGTTTTGATGTGTTGTTTTTTTGTTTTGGTGTTTTGGTGTGGAAGGAATCCGTCACCGCCTCTTTCGGTGGAATAAACTTGGGAGCGTGTCGTGGCCTGTTATGACTGAAAAGGTGTGCCAGGTCACCCGGCCGACGGTGGCATGCTGGTGATAACAGAGATCGAGAAAAACAGTGATGGTAACTCCTCCTCTCGTTCTCTGCAGGGCCGTCACATGAAGACGGGTCAGCTCGCCGCCATCAAGGTCATGGACGTCACGGGGGTAAGTTCCCAAACTCCTCCCCAACCACCCGAATAAACGTTTGACGGTGATGAGCCTGTCTCTCTAACTTGTGATGGTGATGAGCCTGTCTCTCTAAGCCAGCTCTGGATTTTTGGTGTTGTAGGCTTGCGTGGAGGAAATTGGTTGAGGGAAAGTTAAAAGGATCATAGCTGTGGCCTCCTTTGAATCCAGAAGTCCATCTTTCAAGTCCCTTCCATCAAAGGGTTTTTACTTTTTAAACGTATCTGCCGCTAGAATCAAAAAATAACATCTACGTATGACACAGTCCAGATGCAGATGGCTCCTTTTGGATCACGCTGAAACGTGGTGACTAGTGCAATAGTATATTTTCTGCCCAGATAATCTGTCTCCCCCAAGAATGCATCCTGATACATAAGAAGCTGCTGTTTTCCTCCCGAAATGCCTGTCGCATCGTTACTGTCCGCAAGCGCCGGTGACTAACGACTCGCTTCCTTAACACTGCTCTCGCAGTACTTCCTCGCCACCCACGCTGGAACAGAGAGAGGCCGCAGCTAGCTGTCGCTTTGAAGGTGTTACATCACCTAAAATGCCTGTCTCCTCCCCCTCGCCGGTGAGCATACGGATTGAAAGACCGGTGGTCTGGACTGGCATGGATGCTCTCTGGCTTCCCTTCGCCCTTCGCCAAGTGCCCTTCGCCAAGTGCCCTACACAGCTTGAAGCCCCGGATCTGAAATCAGACAGGCTGAGGCAGTGCCCCATCACCTGTGACCCCACAGGCATCCTGTGGTTTCCTCCACTCTATATCGATCCAGTCCGCTCTTCAAAGAAGGGACCCCCACCTCCGCCTTGGTGATGGGGTCCTGGTAATTGCCTCACTCTCCTCAGGGGATGTTGGAGCCCTAGAGGGAACAGACGGGCCAGTCCGGAGAAGGAGGGTGGCAGGGGGAAGAGGCTGTGAGAGATTGGGGGGGAGGGTAGAGTAGTCAGGAACAGGATTCATCCGTCCAACCCCCCCAGGACCTTGAGAAAACACTGTAGGCTGGTGCTGGCTGAATCACTGCTACTGGTATCTTCCACCTCCCAGCTGTATCTTCATATTTGTGAGACGAGCTGGAATTGTGTGTTTTTTTTTTAATTGGCTTAGTGCATAGTTAAATCACAGATGAGCACCACTCTATGGGGACATCGCTAAAGTGTGTGCTCCACATTCTCTCCGTTTTATGAGTGTTTGTTATTCGTGAACAAACACGTGTTTTGATATTTTGCAGCTAGAATAATCTCACCGTGCCTCCCCTGTGTCCCTGTGGGCCCGGGTGGAAGGAGAGTGAGCATTTGACCGTGAGCAAATAAAACCACAAGTACCAGGGCCTCGGCGATGGAGGGGAAGGGGATTTTGGTAGGCGGGGCTCGGCCTGGCGGATTCTGGTCGGACTGACAGCTCGCGGAGTCCGTGCACAAAAAAAACTGCTATGTCAGCAGGCCTGTGATAGTCACGGCAGCAGATCCGCAGAGGGTTCGTTTCAGTGAGTTGCATCACGTCTGTGGTCCAGGTTACTCGGGAGGTGACGTGTAACGGAGCACAGCGAATTCTATGGATAGCAGAGAATTGGGGACAGGGGGGCAAGAGTAACCAACACACAGGACCTTCTCGCACAATTCCAGGTGTTCCAAAGTATTCGCTACCGCTCACCCATTAAACCAGTACCAACCCACAGGCCAAATATGGCCCAAGAGACTTCTGCATTTGGCCCGACACGTGATTTTTAATCACAATTTTTAATAATCATGATTTTCAAATTCAGCCCACTGATCAATCGATCAGTTTCCACAGAGGGGAAAAAAAAACTAATTAGTAGTGGCAGAATTTATTCTATAATAAATGTAACTGCCTCCCCCTGCCCCACATGGTCTACAAATTTTACTGTCACTTGAGCAGAAGACCCCCTCATCCCCCAAAATCATTATAGCTTGTTTCCGCGATTATTATTTGAGCACCATGACTCATCTGTAGAAATTTCACCTAAGGGCACTGATTTACTTGTGCTGTCCAATCAGGATGAGGAAGAGGAGATCAAGCAGGAGATCAACATGCTGAAGAAGTACTCCCACCACCGGAACATCGCCACCTACTATGGCGCCTTCATCAAGAAGAACCCGCCGGGAATGGACGACCAGCTCTGGGTAAAGCTCCGCCCACGTGGCGGCAGGCGGCACGTGTCTTGCTCAAGCGATCGGCGGTAACTCCGCCATCTCTGAATCTGATGCGACTGTAGCTGCGTGGGTTAGGGTTCATTACGATGTGTGTACTATCAGAATCGCTACGTGTGTGTCATATGCACTCTTGACTTCTGTTAAGTGATGTCTATGAAATTGTTCACCTGAAGAGATCTTGATTTGAATCTGCAGGTTTTGGGATTAGCTACTTGTATTACGGCGTGACCCTTCTGGCTTTTAATAGGTCCTTTTTCAGCTTTAGTATCTCAGGCATGCTCTTTTCTGGTCTCATCTCATTATTCTGTGAGACTAGTCAGTGTTGAGGGCTTGGAGGATTGGGCTTCATCTCCTCAAGGCATGCTGGTTCATTCTCTACACAGTTCCATCGTGGCTCACTGGCTCCTTGGTGGGGTGGGGGGATTCTCGGTGCCTGACATCCTTGTATTCGTCCATCTCCTCCCCAACCTTTCTTGGATCTCTTTGCAGGCTCTGAAGCTTTTACAATACCTCCCCCCCAAAAGAACCCCTTCATTAAGCAGTCAGGCCATACATACCGCCCAGAGCCAGGGCTACAGCTCCTCGCAGACAGCATAGGTTCACCATAAAAGGACAGGGAACGTGGATCAGAACAGAAAAGCATGGAACAGAACAGATATGCAAATGAGCGCCGGTCCACAGATAATCACAGCTGGATGATGGTTAGAAGCAGTTCAGGTTTAAGGTACAGAGGAGTAGAAATGATTTTACATTCATGCAGCCTTTTGAGAACAAGACAAGGACCAGACCAACCGAGTGAAGGATCAGGGCAGGGGGGGGCTTTTATTGGGGGAGGCTTTTGGTTTGATGCCCACAGAAGCACTGTAGCACTTACTGGTCAGGAACATGGTTAGAATCTGGTCTGTACAGCTCATTGGTTAGGAACTGGTCTGTACAGCTCATTGGACAGCAAGACGCTTATATAGTTCTTTGGTGAGAGAAGCTTATAAAGGTCATTGGTTAAAAACAGGCTTGTACTGCTCATTGATTAGGAACAGGCTTGTATAGCTCATTGGTGAGAAGCAGGCTTATGGAGCTTATAAAGACCGATCGTTCTCTATGATGTGTCATTTGTACCCACACAATGTACTACTGTGGTTTTGCATTGAACTTTAATTAAGTGCTTGATAATTTATTCCTTCTTATCGTTTTTTTTTCTCATTCAGTAGGTCTGCTCCTTCCTGAGCCAGCCTGGCCTTGTGGATTTCGTGTTAAGCAGACCTGTTGTTGGGGGGCGGGGCATAGTCAATAGTTGGTCACATTTGTTTCCAAAGAATTTACGCTTCTGTTTTATTAATATGTGCTTGCTGTGGAGTTTAGTGTTTGGAGCCTTAGTATTTAAAGATGACAGAAGTTGAAATAGTTGAGTTGCGACTGAATCCAGAATTTCCTGTGTTCCCACCTTTCTGAACCTCAGATCTGATCTGGGAGGTGGTAACTCACCCCCTTCACCCTGTTCCTGGGGTTGTTGCTAGTGCTTGTCCCCACACTGTCATATGTAGTCAGACCACTTCAGGGCCATACAGTGAACAAAATTAGTCACTTTCCCAAAATAGTCCTTTGATGAAGAGCAATAATAAAACCAGCAGACTTTTAATCAGCCTTGGGCACATCACAGTTCCCTTTTTGTCCTTCTTAGACGACTAGAAGCTGTGTTATGTGCTGTTTAAGTTCTACATAAGGCAGACATCAGTGACCTTTGACCCTCCCCATCACCCATCAGCCTCAGGAGATTTTCAGCTGGTTTGAATTTGACATATTTAAACAAATGAACCCTTACATTCAAAGAATGCAATTAAAGGCAGAATTAAAGCCCTTAATTCATTAACAAGAACTAGCAGCTCATAAGAATCTTGGATTTTCTTCTGAATTTAATAATGAAGTGGCAGTAATTGGCTCTGGGTGGGGGCGACGACCTGGGACTCTCTGGGGATTTATGTGCTCTAGAGCATGTGAGCGGAGCTGAGCGGTGAGAATTTCCGCTCCTCGCTCTCGAGGCTGTTGGCTCCGCCCGATACTCCGCTCTAATTCGCACTAAGCCGTTCCGCTCAACACCGCTCCTTGCTTCGCTAAAATTTCCTCCCGCTCCAGTCAAATCGCTCCACGCTCACTCCAGTTTAAAAGAGGAACAAATAATCTGCATGCCTAACAAATAACTTAAACCGAAGCCTTATATCATAAAGAAATATGAGCAACGGCAACATTGCCACTCAGAACAGAATATATTTATTTTTAAACAACATACCTGTATAGGCAACAACAGACAGGTTTGGAAATGGCATTCCACACAAAAATAGGCTTAAAAAAAGGAATCAAGGAATCAGTGGGCTTAATAGCCTAAAGAATATACAGGCTAAGCTTCCACGTTTTAAATTCCTCAATTTGTTTTCTGTTAATGCTGCTGCTGCATCTCTGTAAAATAAAATTTCACTGACGGCGTTACGTGAAATTAAAAAATCCTATTAGACCTACTTTGAATGACAAAACTAATTTATTTCATTACCAATATTTACTTTAGGCCTTTATACTTTTATTTACTGTAGCGGCGGCACTCCGGCTCTGTTTTACTCTTCTGTACCACCTTTAGAAGTTAGTCTAACAACAAGCATTTGAAA
>JAODKF010000049.1:4304730-4344275 GCA_026779585.1 Mormyrus proboscirostris
TCCCCCTGGAAGAGACCTGGAATTGGAATAATATGACATAATGATGGACGTGTCCTCTGTGACCAGGTGCACAATAGGGCCATGGATACCCTGGCAGATTCAGGGGGGGCAGCACTTTATGTTAAATTATATAATGGCCTGTAAATCCTGCTTATCCTACAATATGAATGCTTATTAATCAGATTGCAGGCAGCATATAAAATCACTGCAGCTGTTTAGTGTTATTAAATATAAACCACAACAAGACTCTGCTTGTGCTTGATTAGACTGAAAAAAATCTATTAACAAAAAAATCATTCATACTTCCCTTGAATGACAAGTGAGCAATTTGTACGTAAAATGCGGATCTTCTTGGAGTTTGGTGTAATACTTGTATTCCCAAAGAGACCAAAACAAAGGCCTGTTTGTACAAACTTACATTAGTTAATTTTGGGAAAGTAAACAAAGCATCTTGTCACTCAGACGGACGCAGGACCCCATCGGGCTAAATGGCGTCCCTTTCGGAAAAACAGCCCTAATCGTGACGGCGCTCTCCACCCACTGTCCTGTGTGAGGGCATTGGAGATGGACTTTGAAGCAGCCTGTAATTGAATGTGAGCCGCTCCTCGTGTTCACTCCCACATCAGAGGATTGATGGCGTTCCGCCCCCCCCGTCCTCAATGCCTGGAAAAGATGCCGTGCATTTTCCGCGTGCACTAAGGTTTGAGAATGTGACAGGCCTGGCACCCCGTGGAGGGATTGTTCATGTTCAGCCCTTTTTCCGAGTCTGGCTCAATTATTGTCTCCCCACCCTGTTCTCGCAGGACCTGACGGCCCTAGCCAAAGAGCTGCGGGAGATTCGCATCGAGGAGTCCAACCGGCCCCCCGTCAAGGTGACGGACTACTCCTCCTCCAGTGAGTCAGAAAGCAGTGAGGAAGAAGACGGCGAGAACGTGGGCCACGACGGCACCGTGCCTGTCAGCGACATCCCTCGGATCATGTGAGCACCTGACCGTCCAAATGGCTTCCTGCGCTGACCTGTTTCAGCTAAAGTTTTGAATAAGCAAGTGGTCTGTGTATTCACCTCGAAACAGCCCATCGGTTCCTGGAAGCAATGATTCCTTCGCCGTGGATCAGACCGGAGGTGATGATGATGGACCCCATGATGATACCTGTGACAGTGGCTCCAATGACAACGCACTGACGGTGACTGAGGTGAGGTCACACAGCAGTTTGGAGTGAATTTGGGCCAGTGTACCATGCTCTCCGTGTGCTCCCTGCACCCCTAAAACTCTTTCTTTCCTGTTATGATGGTGGTTCATTATTTGGGGTTTCCACATTTCAGCATCAGTCATCTGATGTATCCCCATATGATTATTCTTAAAAAGCCACTGAAATGCTTGCATCCATCTCCATGTGAGACACTTATAATGATCTCTTAGGTCCCAGTTTGTCCAGGCTAGTCTCTTCTGCCTGTTTCACTGGCTGCTTATTGCTGTTCTTCGTGTTCATGACGGAAGGTGTGGGTTTAACCTGATATGGGACCATAGGACTAATGAAAGGTCAAGAGGAATATGCCCCCTTCTTTGTCCCGTCCCTTAGACACCGGAGGATGAAAAATGCTCTGAGCATGCGGAGAGCAATGGCTTCGCCGCCCATGTCAATCTCCCTGACCTAGTGCAGCCGAGCCACTCCCCCCTGAGCACACCCCCAGAAGGCCAGGGCAACGTTCCCAGTCTGCAGGTGCAGGACGTGGATTCCACAGCTGAAGTAGGTGCTGTCACAGCCGGCTAAACTTCCCCCACAAACCTCCTGTCATTCAGCTTTTCTACTCCCTCATACCAATACTATACTCAAATCATTATGTGGTCTTTAGAAATGATTTTTTTGTCAGAGTGACATTAGAGTGATGTCCAATTCCCATAATGCACCAGTCCTAATCTTGTTTTTGTCAACAGTACGGGATGGGGGTTGGATCAAAAGCCTCATTCACGCCGTTCGTGGACCCGCGTGTGTACCAAACCTCCCCCACGGATGATGACGGTGAAAACACAGCTACAGGTAAGTAGTTAAGCGGTCGCTGAGGAGTTATCCTAAGAGCAGATGATGAAAATCGAACACGAGAGAGACCGAGCGTCCAGCCATAAAGAGTCCAAAAGTCTGCACCATCTGTCGCGTCCCTAGCCCTGCTCACCACCGAGCTGCTGCTGCAGGAGCAAGCCAAGCTCAACGAGGCACGCAAGATCTCAGTGGTCAACGTCAATCCCACCAACATCCGGCCGCACAGCGACACACCCGAGATCCGCAAGTACAAGAAGCGCTTCAACTCCGAGATCCTGTGTGCTGCACTTTGGGGTGAGTTTTGGGTGACCTTCCATCCCAAGTACATTGCCTGTGGCTCTCAGATTGTTTTCTTGACTACTGTACCTCTGTTTGTTTGTTAGGTGTCGTAACCCGAGAATGCATACACTCAGCTGTTAATCAGAGCCTTAGTTTTAGTAAACAACTTAAACCAGTAAATCTGGTCTTCTACAGGAACCCTACAAAGGGCTTCCTAAAAAACGTGTGACTACTTGTTTATACATTTATGAGATATGTGCCTCCTAGTGGAAAACTTCTGGTATTACAGGCTGTGTTGATTTCTTCTGCTATAGGGGTAAACCTGTTGGTGGGAACCGAGAATGGACTGATGCTGCTGGACCGCAGTGGCCAGGGCAAAGTGTACAACCTCATCACAAGGAGACGCTTCCAGCAAATGGATGTCCTGGAGGGACTCAACGTGCTGGTCACGATATCAGGTGGGTCGGGCTGAACAAACAGCATGGGGGTGCTTCAAGGGTTGGGTTGGTAGCAGATCCAAAATCATCTACTGCAGTGAAGCTAGATCGGCTGCACACCAAATATTACCTAGATGGCCCTGTGACAATCTTATGTTAGTAATGGTGAGACCATTCCGTAATGGCTTTGCCGTGGGATCTGATAAGATGTGTGGGGTCATCTCCTGGTCTCGTCCACAGGAAAGAAGAACAAACTAAGGGTTTATTACCTGTCGTGGCTGAGAAACCGGATACTGCACAATGACCCGGAGGTCGAGAAGAAGCAAGGCTGGATCACTGTCGGGGACCTTGAGGGCTGTGTTCACTATAAAGTTGGTACGTCTACCTTGTGGAAACAGCCTCCGCAGACACTGAGGTATCAGAGAGAAGAATTTCAGCTCCAATATGGGAATCTGATTTATTTGACATTCTGTTTGTTTAGTGGAACATATAGCAGGTTCTTCAGTGCCTGTAATGTTTCCTACACGCCAAGGCCCCATTCTAGTTAAATGTAGGACTTCCACCTATCTAAGAACGAAGCTCAGGCAGATGGAGTTTGATATAAGTGGATGGAGAGGGGCAGTGGGAAATATGGCAAGCAAGTTCCATGGAATATAAATCCGTTCCACAGTCTCGCTGATGGGGAAACCGATTTTGTTCTTCTTGCAGTGAAATATGAGAGAATTAAATTCCTGGTGATTGCTCTGAAGAACTCTGTGGAGATTTACGCATGGGCCCCAAAGCCTTACCATAAATTTATGGCCTTCAAGGTAGGAGACGGTTGTCGCAGAGACGTTTTCCTGTTATTCGCTGGCTTCAGCCTTCGCAGATATTATCAGTTCTGTTCAGGCAAGCATAAAATAATGGGGAGCAGGAGACAATTTTAAGGGCACAATGAATGTCTTTGCTGAGGTTATTTTGTAGAACAAGACTAATGCGACTAGAGTATCAGACGAGCCTGAATGTGACAGCCAATATATAAAGCAGTTCTTTAACGCTCCAGTAAACCATATACAAGGCGCGTGACTTATGAGATGTTTGTCACACTTTGGAACAGTTTTTAAGTGGCATAAAAGATTATTATCTTTCCTTACTATGTGTTCATATTTCAGTGTACAGCTGAAGATTACTGTATTTCTATCCTGATTTTTTTAAAATATTCATAGTAAAACATTTGAACCGAGAATAATCTACAGTACGGGATCTCAGATTTGCTTGTGTGACATTTCAAAAGTGATTTTGATTGGTTCAGATGTGTCACAAGGTGACACTGAGCCAACTGCTGTAGGGTGGTCTGATGGCAGCATTCGTATAGAGGACATGCAGTGATTTTTCTTGGTGACACTGGCATCACTGTATGTCTTACTCTGCCTGTTCGTGCTTTTTAGTCTTTCACAGATCTCCAGCAGAAACCGCAGCTGGTGGACTTGACTGTGGAAGAAGGTCAGAGGTTAAAGGTTATTTACGGGTCCAGCATTGGATTTCACGTGATTGATGTGGATTCCGGAAACCCCTATGACATCTACATCCCATCCCATGTAAGTCTCTATCTCATGGTCCTAAGTTCACTTGTTGAAAGGGTCACACACATCTTTAGTTTCCTTACCGAGAGGTGAAATTAAATATATGTTACACGGGCAATGATTGTGTCTTGACTGCTGGAAATCATTGACCAACATTAAGTCACCTGTGAAATCTGAGGGGGGCGAGGAAATGATTTTCCACAAGGCAAGCAGAATAGGCTGCCAGCCTGTAGTAAGGAGGAGGGGGGAGGTCATCATTGATGTGGGGGAATCAAGCAGTGCCACCTGGTGTTTACTGTTTTACATTGCAAATGACCAAATCTACTCACCCAATGCTACCCCCTCCCCCCAACCAGATTCAGAGCACCATCACTCCACATGCCATTGTGATTCTCCCCAAGACTGATGGCATGGAGATGCTCCTGTGTTACGAGGACGAAGGGGTTTATGTGAATACCTATGGCAGGATCACCAAGGACGTGGTCCTACAGTGGGGGGAGATGCCCACTTCTGTTGGTAGGTGTCTGATAGCTCCTCCTCCATTGGTCTGAGAACTGTGAGCAGAAGATGGAAAACACATATTCAATAACGCCACTTAATTTCTAAAGTTATGGAAACTCGAAAGGAGAAAATGGCAACTGTGATGGGGAGATGCAGACGTCTAGGGTTCATTTAAAGTTTAATAACATTCACAGAGGAGTTTTCTTCTAGGGGATAGACGTGATTTGATAAGTGTGAGCTCTAGTTCGATTTTAAAGCACCTGCTGCATGGCAACGGCGTCCCTCATGGTTTCTCTCTCTGCGACTGCGAGAAAATGAGGCCCCAGGTTTCGGAATTGCCAGTCGCAGCTCTGAACTTCACATGCTCATGGGCCATCCCGGGGACTGTGGTTTTGCGTCGTACTTAGGGATTTAATTTTAAGCTCGGTGATCCGCCGTCATGCTCTATAATCAGCGTGACCGGGTTTCTAGTTCCCGATTGGCTGTCAGTGCCCAGAGTCATCCCTGGGGGTGATTCTCTGCCGAGTCGGCTCCTCGGGTGACCAGCCATCGAAGCCAAAGGCTCCTTGTTCATCATGCAGCCACTGCATAATGTCGTCTTATTTTCTGTCAAGTTATGCCATGAAAAGAGAGCCTGACTCAAGTGAAACATTAACATCCTGCCTCGTCCCACCAGCAGAGCCCAAAAGCAACAGCAGCCAAGGCCTGATCAAACGAGGGTCTCTGATGTATCTTGTCATAGTTCTGGTAATCCCAGCGCAGCCACGAACGAATGTTTGCCATGTGTTATTGCCACCTACTGGTCGAGAGCTGTATGGCACCCAAAGGAGGCTGTCTAAATCAGTCCTTGTGTCTATGTTATGTAGGTTAAGTGGTCTTATTATTAAGTGGCTGTAGTTTATTGATTGCAGCACAGTCAGTGATTGCTCTCCCAGCTGAGTGTCTCTCACTCTGAGGGCTAGACTAGAAACCGCTGCAGAGACCACCTCACATTGTCTCCAGCATCATCTCCTGGTGCTAGCTCTGGTCATTGTTGCACTGCTGTCACTAGAGGTCGCTGTCTGATGATAGGCAGCGAGCCAGTCAGCGGCTGACTCCCGGTGTTTCTATCTTCCAGCCTACATCCACTCCAACCAGATCATGGGCTGGGGAGAGAAGGCCATCGAGATCCGTTCTGTGGAGACGGGACACCTCGACGGCGTTTTCATGCACAAACGAGCTCAGCGATTAAAGTTCCTCTGTGAGAGGAACGATAAGGTAGGAGCCACCCCTCCCACCTCCCGCCACCACTACTGAACCAACCGAGACCCCAAAAAAGAAGCACCCACCACATTCCCACAATCCTCTCTGTCCCACCAGGTGTTCTTTGCTTCCGTTCGATCCGGGGGGAGCAGCCAAGTCTTTTTCATGACCCTCAACCGGAGCTCCATGATGAATTGGTAAATCCCTCCTTGATGGTCATCTGTGGATTCGTACCCCCTGCCCCCCCCACAAGTGTCACTTTCGTAGCCCTTGCGGTAAACAAGAAGAAGCCTGATAATCACACACCCACGCAAGAGCCGGGATTGACGCCCCCCCCCCGGGGGGGGTTGTGAAGCGGAAGGCGTCTTCTCCAATGGCGCTGTTGCCACCGCCCCCTTGGGGGGGGGGGGGGGGCAGGATCCTGAATCACATTCTACATCAAAACACATGCACCATGGGAAGCGCCCATATATGGAGCATCACATGGGCCGAAAGAGCTCCTTTATTAATTTTTAATAAAGCCCCCCCCTTTCCCCTTTTTCATTGTGTCTATCATTTCAAGTTTGAAGGGGGCAGGTAATTGGGGTGTATTTTCTTATGAGAGCTGAACAGTGAGCTGTGCAAGGAGCCTGAACGTGTGACAGTAAACGGGGTGGCATCCGTCACGGAGGGTAATGATTGTGGATAATTGTACACAATGGACTTCGTTGAAAAGTGCAGTCGTGAAGATTATATTTGGGTCTGTTCTTTTTTCCCTGCCGGTCACCGACGATTTCCGCATGTGTGTCACCCCGTTTCTGCCTTTCGCTGTGAAACAATCGAGTCCCCCGTCACGTGCCAAATCTGGTCTTGCCATCGCCGTCTCATATCTCCTGTCCCACCAGAAGTGCACCCCCAAATCGGGGCTTTTTCAGGGTTTTACTCGACTCCTACGATCTAGTAGCTTCAGCTGGGGATCCAGCCATGAACTTCTGACGTTGTAGTCATGCTGACACACCACGAGTGACTTTGTTTGTTTATTTTTTTATTTTTTGTTTGTTTTCCCTGAAACTGGGGTCTTTGCATTGAGTAAGAATCCCAGTTGTTTCTGGACAGTGAACTTAACTGATATGGGTGCTCAGTTTTTTGTGTCAATGGGAGCCAGGTGTGTAATTGCGGGCGGCTGCTCATCTCCTGTCACCCGGCTGCCATTCCTGTGGGTCTGTACAAAGACCCACCCAGGCTCATTCCTGTAATTTGTCGTCATTTTTTTTTTTTTTTAGCAGGCCACTCTGAAAACTTGTGTTTTTTTTTTTCCCCCTTCATTATCTATGTGACTGCTCATATACGTGCCACTGATGTTGTGGAAATGAAGGAAACATAATAAACAAATTTCATCTGATCGACCTACCTCTCCTTTGTCCGTTTTCGCCCGTTTTTGTTTTGGAAATTTTCCGGTTGACACAGCCACCAGCGAGACGGACCAAGGCGTCGATATAGTCAGGGCGTCTACACAGAGGAGGCTGGGAGTCGTGTTCCTTAGAAATACTCACAACAAATGTGTATTTTACAATCGGCCCGACAAGGTGTAATTAGTGGAAAGTCGTGAAAGCAGATCTGGATTTGACCCTCCTGGAGCGAAAGCACAGGGACTCATTCTGTGCCTTGAGTACGAACTGGTGCTTGAGAGCTGGTTGGGGTCCAACGGACTGGTGGATCAGTGCCTGCCTGTGTGATGTAGCTCTGCTGACCGGGCAACTCCTGGAGTTCTTAGGGCAACAGTGGGCAGAGTGCAGCAACTGGTTCTTTGTGGCACGTGACTGAGCTGGAAGCGGATTTCCATTGGTCACTCCCCCCATATTGATTTGTAGTTGTGCAAACCACTACAGTATCGATTTTAATGGTGAAACATGGACACAGTGCGCCTGGTTTACAAGGGCATTCTGTTTTTATGAGCAGAATTTTGGGAGATTAAGTGCTAATATCGGATAAATCCATACATCCATTTTCTGAAACCACTTGTCCTATTCAGGCTTGTGGGGGTTCAGAGCCTATCATAGGATAATAATAATTCTTTCCTAAAGATATAAGCTATGTTTATACTTGTGTTTCTCTTCATGTTTATGTTTTTCCAAAGTAGGAGAAAACACTGTAATACTTTTAAATATTATCCTGGGTTACTAGTAATGTTTGCACATTTAGGGCCAGATTCATCAATGTTAGGCATTAATTTCACAAATCCCATCACTATATGTGATTTAAAATGTCAAGCAAATGCATATTCTTTTCTGTTTTTGACACAAAGCAGGTGCTCTGGTAAAAAAAACTTTGATTAATCTGGCCCAAAACATTATATTTTAAATATGAATTAAATAAGAATAAGGAAACTGATCTGAGGGCAGGAGGTTTCTGACCTCGCGTGTCTAGCAATAAGGTGTAACTGTTGATACCATGGCTCCTTCCCTTTTATCTGTGTAGCCTTTGCAGAACTTTCTGGACTCTCTGATCGCAATCATACAGGTTTAAAGTGGGATCCAGCCCCGGGTTCGAGGGGCTGTCCATCACTGCTGGGCCCTCGCGCCCCAGAACTCAGTACTGTCACCATTTTGTTTTGGATTTGAAATGTAGTAACATCTGTTTTTTAAAAAATAAATATATAAATAAATAAATAATTCATTAATAAATTTGTCTTGCTTGCATCTTCTTTTAACCTGCTGCTTAAGGACTTTGATGTCGACACTGTTGTGCTCTCGTCAGGGGCTCTCTTCAGGGTTGAAGAATTTCCTGTGAGCAGACTTTGTCCCCTAGAACGATCTGTTATCGACTACCTTCGTGTCGCTCGCGCTCTATTTTTTTGCTACCCCTGGGTGTCTCTCGCTGGCTTTTTAATGCGAGGCTCAGATCCTAATGCCTCTCACTCCAAGATTTATGCAAGAACAGGCACATTCAAAGGTAGCTATTCCCACACGTTAGACAGCTTGGGAAAATGGAAAGTGTTCGCAGTTTACCTGATTTGGTGGGGGGCATTTAAATTGTGAAATGCAGTGGAATACATATATTGACATTTATTAACGGACGCGAAAGTCTCTTTTTAAAAGCTGCTACATGGCACTGTGAAATCTGTGACAGCTGGTTGGAGCGTCAGTGGGATTGAACATTACCCTGGTCTAATATCTATCTAGCTTGAGAACAACAACCTTGGAACAGCTTTTAGCTGGGGAGGGGAACTTTGCACACAAGGGAGAAGATGGATTCTGGAAAGGTAAAGGCATTAATCTGCTCTAATAATTCATTACTAGTAAAGAATGGTTAAACCACCAGCTTTTTGGTTTTGAGGAATAAAAAATGTAATATTTCACTTCATCCTTGTCTTTTTTTAATCCTGGATAAGGTGAAGAATTATGCCAGCATGCCAGATTTATTTCAAAAATTAAAATAAGGGATTTTCTTTGGGGAATTAGATACAGCCAGTTGTGAAGATTAAAGGACACAGTGAATGTTAAATTACCATATATATTTGTCATTATTTATTACTGTTGTTTATAATAGTGTTTCCTCCCATAAATGTGTTGCTTTGTGCAAGTTATACAAAAGACACTGGCTGACATCATCTTTCTATATAGTCAAAGATACAGTGAGTTAGCAATGTTTGCTTAGAGGAAGGGTCTCGCTAACCGGCAGGCATTTATTTTGCCACTACTCTCAAGTATTCTGAAACGTTGCATTAACGGATGATTAAACAATGACTTTGAAGACAAGATGTTTCCTCATTGAGATTCTAGCTTGTGCCTCTTCACCATGTCTCCTAGTCAGAAAGATGGAATAATTCTACGTCCATTTTAGCTAGGAGTGCTGTACTGTTAGCATGGGAGACAGCCAGGCAGCAGCGGAGGTCGCTAACCAGTACTGTAAATAGCTAGCAAGCATTGTAGCAGTAGAGCTAAAGCACTGAGCTTAAAGATACTATTTCATTGCCCCTGTTGATTTTTCTACCACCGGTTTTTCCATCTGCTGAACTTTTCCTAGACTGGTCCCCATCAGCTTTACAGGTAGTTTAGTCAAGAGTGTTTTTACCTAAGTAATTTACCCAAGAGGAAAATTATAAAAAATAAAAATTAAAAAAAAAAAAGTTAAAACCTCAACTGTGCAATGACAGGAGTCTTTGCTAATCGGGGGTGCAAGAAAGCTTGAATGGGAGGTGGGGTTTTATTGGTGGGGGCGGAGTTTACGGGGAGCCAGGACACTCCTGATGGGTGTTCGTGTGCTCATGTTGTGTAGCAGCTGTCTGGCACTCTGATACTGGCAGTCTTCACGGCTGTGCTCGGGTCGCTGCAGTACGGCTACAGCATCGGTGTCATCAACGCACCGCAGAAGGTACATCCACCCTCCTCCCAGCAAGCACGAAACACTCAACTAATGTTAGTCTACTGTTCTCCTACGTTCCCCAAGCTAACAACTCTAATGTTACATGAACGTTCCTATAACCTATCAGGAACATTGTCCTAACCAAACAAGCAACCAAATAAACCTTCAGAGAACATTCCCATAACCAAAAAGTAACCTTCCTGGAATGTTATGGGAACTAAAAATCATTAGCTGGGCTGCTGGCATGAAGAACTGAGGCAGCAGATTGAATGTTAAATGGCAGACGTGTCTGCCCAAAGTTATGTACAAGTGAGGCAAACAAGATGCCAACTTGGATCAGAAAAAGGCACAGTATTATTGTTGGGGGGTCGTTTTCAAGCAGAGGTGGAAAGTTCAGGTTCAGAAAGTGTAAATCCAGACCAAGGTTTTGTTTCAACCAACCAGTTGAGTTTAAATAGTCACAGTCACAGAGTACTCAACAGGTTGGTTGAAACAAAACCTTGTTCTGGATTTATACTTTCTGGACCTGAACTTTCCACCTCTGCTTGAAAAACTTCACAGGAAGGCATCTGTTAAACAAATATAGTTGTGGAGGTAAATAGCTACATGAATACTTTTAAATCATTGTGACAGAAATGGATATAATTATAAAAGCAAACTGTAAATAAATTGAACAAATAAGTTTTAGTACCATATAATAAATACATTAGTGAACATTTAGAAACCTTAAGGCCCACAGGCTCCTTAGTGTTGCTTGTAAATAGTGGTCACATAATCGATCCCATAGCCAGTTTTAATATACATTTGTTTTCCTGGGGGGGGGGGTCGTAGGTCATCGAGCAGCACTATGGGCGCGCCTTGGGGGTCCTACAGAACGTGTCCCACTCTGATAATGCCACCGAACGGCTTCCCCACCCCACCGTGGTCATGTACTGGTCCCTGTCCGTGTCCATCTTCTCCATCGGTGGCATGATCTCGTCCTTCTTCGTGGGGTTTGTGGGTGACCTGAGAGGAAGGTGAGGAACATGACGGACATTTTCTGTCTTCTGCCTTTCGATATCCTTGCGCACAAAGAGAACTATCTTCTATAGCAACCTACCCGGAGAAACTTGAGAACCCAAAGACAATACAATATTAGCCATTTACCAAGGCTGGTGTCTACCGTGGTATATCAGATTAGGTGTAGATGTACTCCACCAAATGGAGGGAGGAAAGACAGATGTGTGGAAGTCTTGCCTGGGACATTCTGAGAGGATAGTGATGCCCATCAATCTGCAGGGTTAAGGGCATGCTGGCGGTGAACATCCTAGCTGTTACGGGGGGCCTGCTGATGGGCCTGGCCAACAAGGGCATTCCTCACATCATGGTCATCGCAGGGCGAGCCGTGATGGGACTATACTGTGGTAAGAAGGTGCTAGCCTCGGTTAGCATCACTGGCATGTGTTGACTGATACACAACAATAGCTACTCCTGGATCCTTCATTAAGACTCCAAATTTAAATAATCTTTTTGGAGAGACAACCAAGAGCATGTGGAGTTACATCCAAAACGATTTCTGGCAGTAAAACTCCGAATGAATACTTGCAATATGTTTCAAGCCTTGTGGGAAATATGTGTTTATTGGTTGCCAGAGCAGCGGCATTAATGCCTGCTGGCATTGCCAATTAACACTGTGCACTGGGCTCTCCAAGGTCTCTCCTCTGGCCTGGTGCCCATGTATGTTGGGGAGATCGCACCGGTGGCATATCGAGGTGCTTTGGGCACCCTGCACCAACTGGCCATAGTGTCTGGGATCCTCATCAGCCAGGTGAGTAAAACCAGAGGTGAGAGTCTCCACAATCTCAGTTGTAGCCTCCATCCATGATAGATTTCACATGGCAATCAAAGCTTATGTAATATTTATGGCCATTGATAATAGCATGTCATTTCTCAGAAGGTCTTGGCAAGGTGTTGAGATCTTGATTTGATGCAAGCAAACCACAAGCTCAGCATTTCAGTAATATTATGCGTAATATAAATATGCATTACTGCATTTTACCGTGCCAGTATCTTCCCTGTACTGTGCCCTGTAGAGTTGGACACCATTAGGAATCAAAACAGTCATTCAAGGTAATGCACAATATTTCAGAGAAATACACTTTACCGTTTGGATTTACATCCATTTATCAGGCAAATATTAGCCTCAGCCAAATGACAAACACAAAAAGCTGTCCGAATATATGCCTCCTGTGCTGAAAAATATGACCTTCTGTCCTATGGAGTGGTGTTGTAATTTAATTCATGTACTATGAAAATAACTATTTACAGTCTCTGCTGTACTTTGATTATTTTACACACTCATTGCTTTGCAGATAAGTTTGCCGTAATATTTATCTCTTTGGGTTGCTACATACAGCCTTGGAAAAAATTAAGAGACCACTATATATTGAAACCAATCGCAGTTTTAAATTCTGGTTTAATCCCGGTTCTGCTGGCAGAAGGCTACACTGAGCAGCAGGCTGCTATCAGGCTCAAAGTTTCTAAGATAACAGTACACAAGAACAAGGTGAAACGGGAGACACTGGGAACAACAGAAAAACAACCCTGTTGAGGGCAGAAGCGACTTTTTAATGCCAGAGATGACTGTCAACTTATCTGGCAGCGTCTCATGAATCAGAGGATGACATCAAGCGACATTCAAAAAGAACTGGAAACAATAAGTACATTCTCTGTTTCTCATTACTCAATAAGTAATGAGACACAGAGAAGAACCAGTCTGCAGTTTGCAAAAAATAAATATATTATTCACAGATGCACAAGATTGTGCTGTGGTCTCTTAATTTTTTCCACGGCTGTAGACTCTATGATCCCAGCTTCCTGTCTGCCCAATAGGTGATTGGTCTGGACTTCCTGCTGGGGAACGATGCCCACTGGCCGATCCTGCTGGGCCTGTCCGGGGCACCTGCTATCCTCCAGAGCCTGCTGCTGCCCTTGTGCCCCGAGAGCCCTCGCTACCTCTACATCAAACTGGGCAAAGAGGAAGAGGCACGAAAATGTACGCCTCCATCCTGTTATATGGTCTCTCTGTCCAAGTAGCTTATACATCCAGCGATATATGATGTTTCAGCTATTTTCTATAAATACTTATGTAATGTAGTGTTTCCCAACCTGATCCTTGGGGACCCCTAGACTGTCCACATTCCTAGCTGGGAGGGAGCAAAATGTGGACTATCTGGGGGTCCCCTAGGATCAGGGAGCAAAAACGTGTACTGCCTGAAAAAGACTGATGTAACATATTTATCTGAGGATTTTATTCAAAGTGACTTACAGTTGAATGAAGGCTTGCAATTTGCATGCACTCTGTGGGTTTTGAATCCATGACCTTACATCATTAGTACAATGCTCCACTTGTGGAGCTACAAGAGCATCTCTTAGATGTTCATCTGCGAAATGGTCAGAATATCCTAGGTCATCTGTCAGTCAATTAAAGGTCACATGCACAGTCATAAACCAGGGGGGGCAATTTGAGAACAGAAATGCACTATAGCCCACTGAGACCAATTTTTTCTATCCCTGAGGTCTGAAACGGTTTCGTGGGGAATACGACTTTTCGAAAGACCTGGCGGAGATGAAGAAGGAGAAGGAGGAGGTGATGAAGGAGGCGAAGGTCTCCATCGTGTCGCTGGTGCGCTTGCCCACCTTCCGACAGCAGCTGTTCGTGGCGTTGATGATGCACCTCTCCCAGCAGTTCTCCGGGATCAACGCCGTGAGCCCCTCCCCCTTCCATCCTCCAATCACTGAACAAAGCCTTTATTGCTCTCAGCTCATTTAAACAAAAGATGTTTGTCTTCCTCCTCCTCAGATTTTTTATTACTCGACAGCAATTTTCTACAGAGCTGGTGTTACAGAGCCGGTCTACGCCACTATCGGCGTGGGTGTAATAAACACCATTTTCACCATGGTTTCAGTAAGTAACCCTAATGTGAAGATACAACACAGATATTTAAGTCTCTTAGCAACAAAAGTATAGCTTCCTCATAGGTTGATCACAGAAATAAAACATAGCACAAATCCACTATAACTTTCTATATCCATTTATCCATCCATCCTGCTAAATAAAACAGCATAGACCAGCATGATTTTCATACTGGTTCGTGCTGGTTTGGTGCTGGTGGACCTGCAGAACTATGCTGGTCTACCTGCAGGGGAAGCAGGTCCACTAGGAATATTTTGTTAACGATACTGGTTCACCAGCACCAAAACTCAACATAACCAGCATGCATTACGCTGGGCCTGCTGGTAACCAGTTACAGTGGTCTATGCAGTTTTGTTCAGCATGGCATCCATCCATCCATCCATCACTGCTTATCAGGTGCATGATGTATCGTGATGTATAATTTTTCCCACCTGAAAGACGCACAAACTTTATCTTGTACTGCTGGCTATCTACACTGACTGCGTAGACTTCTTTTAAATGAATTTTTCCCCCTACATACCACAATGTCCACTGAAAGGCATTTTGAACCGCTGCCCGGCACAATCCCCGGTGCTGGGGCTGAAACGCAGCGTCTGGCATGCTTCATAAACATCAGGGCGCGCCCAGAGCCTCTGCGAGCCGGCGGCGCAGTAAGAAGCGAGCCGCCTGTTATCGACGGGACTCTGAAGCGTTTATCTACCTGTTCAAGGACCGGACGCCTGCCGAGCGTGTGACTGCCAGAGAGGATCGGTCCGGGTGCACAGCGGCAGGATCCGCAGACGCTGATTAGCAAAAGCGAGAAAAGCAGTGAAACAACATGCAACCCTGATACCGCTTATTAACATACTACCGATACTGCTGTTAATAATTCAGAACCTTACGCAGATTTTTGTAAACACGAAACATTATATAAATATTTTACACATGAAGAATTTTTTTTTGTGTTTGTTCCTCAGGTGGCACTGGTGGACCGGGCTGGCAGACGCACTCTCACCCTGATCGGACTCGGTGGGATGTGCTGCTGTGCTGTGGGCATGTCCGTTGGCCTTGTCTACCTGGTATGCCCCCTCTCCCTTGCTGCCGTTTTAATATATATAGCTTTGGAAAAATCTAAGAGACCACTCTACATTTTTTTTTTATTTTTAAATCCTGGTTTTATCCCGGATCTGCTGGCAGAAGGCTACATCGAGCGACAGGTTGCTTCCAGGTTCAAATTTCTAAGAGAGCAGTACACAAGAATAAGGTGAAGCAGGAGACACTGAGAACAATGAAAAACCAGCCAGGTAGAGGGTGGAAGTGACTTTCTAATGCCAGTGATGACTGTCAGCTTATCCGGCAGTGCCTCATGAATCAAGGGATGACATCAAGTTACCTTCAAAAGGAACAGGAAACATTAAGTGCAGGTGTGGAGTGCACTGCTAGGATAGTTTGTATCAGGTTCCTAGAAGCAGAACTGAAGTCCCATAAAGGGCTTGAAGGAAGAAGCCCTTCAATAATGAGAAAAAAAGAACCAGGCTGCAGTTTGCAAAAAAAAAATATATTATTCACAGGCGTACACCAATAAATGGAGAAATGGGTGAAACTGAAAATTTTGCTGCAGCCTGTTAATTTTTTCCAGGGCTGTACAAAAATGTGTATATGATTTTTTAATATAGCTGCAGACACAGAAGGCATAAGGCTTTGTTTTCATTAGCAGAACATAATTTTATTGACAATCTGGGACACACACTACAGCTCATTAGCTATCTAACTATCCCCAGTATAGAAGTACTCATTTAGCTAGTGACAAACACCAGTTGCAGAATATTATGGGTAATTAACTGAGCAGCAATCTTTGTGTTTGTGGTAGAGCATATAGGACCAGAATATTCCAGAAAGCTCTCAAGTTTTCTACAGTATACAGCTTGGGTGTTGGTTGGAAAGTCCATGTCACATGTCATTGGAGTTTGAGACAGTGCCACAATCACCCCCCACCCTATCTCCCAAACCGAAACCTCCACCTGTGTCCCGCCCGCAGAGTACCTACTCCTGGATGAGCTACGTCAGCATGGCCGCCATCTTCCTGTTCGTGTGCTTCTTTGAGATCGGGCCAGGCCCCATCCCGTGGTTCATTGTGGCGGAGCTCTTCAGCCAAGGCCCGCGGCCTGCAGCGTTAGCCCTGGCCGGCTGCTTGAACTGGACAAGCAACTTCATCATTGGCATGTGCTTTCCGTACGTGGAGGTAAGGGCCAGGCTCCGAAACTAGGAACAGCGATATAACTAGCGAAAAGGTAATACAGTATCCCCCGATCCCCTTATGGTGTAAGAGGACTCAGGTGTTCAGGTGTTTTACACCCTGTAACACCTTCATTAGCTACCTTTTCTCAACATGCATGTTTCTGTCAATACACTTCGTGATCATAAAAAGGATGGTGTGAGAATCCTGTGTCTGTGATGTCAAGGTCTCTGGTTCAAATCTTGTGCTTAGCAGAGAGATTTCACCATTAGGATCCTGAGCAATGATCTTAACCTAAATTATTCCAATCCTAGCTAACACTGTTCTCTCAAGCACATGTTTCTTTGGATAAAAGCGTCTTCTCCATAAATAAACACGATACCTGCCACGAGTAGCATCGTCTTCTTTGCCCTCTCCCTCGTAACGTTGTAGGCCCTGTGCGGAAGCTACGTTTTCACCATCTTTGCGGCTCTCCTATTCATCTTCACCCTCTTCACATACTTCCGGGTGCCGGAGACCAAGGGCAAGACGTTTGAGGAGATTGCTGCTGAGTTTCAGAGCAGGCGAGGTCGCCGACCCCCTATCGCCGTGGCGACTGAACTGGAGCACCTGAAGTCATCGTCAGAGGCCTGAAAGGTCATCATGGCGACTGCACATGGACCCATAGAGTTCCATAACTATATACAGTCAAGTTATGTTATCATTTTAAGTTGTGTATATTTTACATGTTTTTATTTATCCACAGAAGCAGTCAACCCATTGGTTAGTAATGGGATTGACTTAGAGGATACTTAGTATTATTCATGCAAATGTTAGATTTCATAGTTCATAGTTTGTTCAAATAATGTTGCGTTGATGGGAGAGTATCAAACAGAATATAGTAAGTACTGTAGTCTTCTACTGTATGGGAAGATGGGCTGAGCAGCCAGGGCAATAACGTAAACCGATCAGCTGCTGGCCTGTTGGTGCACAAATAAGTAAACCATAAACACAGAACTGCAGCAAAGCTCAACAAGAAAAGTCCAACAGCTTAAAAAAGGGTCTGGTTGGCTGGTTGGTTATGTGTTGCCCTTACAACCACCTTCCTCTATACTCTCCGCCTACAGTATTTGGTTCCAAAGACAGTCAGCCATCTAAGAGAGAACCAACCTAACTTCATAAGCTGAACCAGGAACAGTGTGGGAATTAAGCCATTACTGGCTTATACCTATATTACAGCTGACTTAGCGTTATGAGATTTATGACATGCTGTGTTATTCGTATGATATTTTACTACATTTTTATTTATTACACCTTAAGTGCTTTGTAGTTAGAACATGTTATAATACGTGTTACAGTATGTTATAGATGCACTCGTACTCGTAGGAAGTGTTACATTACTGTCTTTAATCAGGAAGTAGATTCTCTGCAAATGTAGGTCCTTGAAAATGTGGGTACCTTTTTTCACAGGTACCCAGCTAACAATAATACTATCTCTTGTGTTCTTATCTCTCGTATAACTAGCAGTTTGCATGGCCATGTAATGCAGTTCAGTTTAAGCATTAGTTTTGCTTTGCACTACGTTCCTTTAGAATGCAGGGTATGCAGGACAAAAAAGAATTTTTTTATGGTTTCTTTTCCCAAGTGAAAAAAAAATCACGCGAACAGTAATTTCTTTATACTGACGGTCTATTTTAAAATTCTGAATTCTGAAAATGATTCATCATTTGATCTAACAAATAATGGCAGGAGAAAAAAAGACTTCAGAATCCATAGTGGGTGAGATTATCATAAACTGTCAATCACTGGGTATCTTAACTCCTTTACAGAAGCTATTATATTGTTACCAATAGATTTTAGCAGTGATTGACAGTGCGCAGTAATCCCACCTACCGTTGTGTTTCAATCCACCTCATTGATGCTAATGAAAGTATCGATTTAATTATTAAAATGTAATAAAGTCTAAAAACAAAGGTTTCACGTTTTTTGGTATTTCTCATCAGAGCCCTTCGGGTGGGGGGCATATTGCTTTATTGGGTAATGGTGTCACCGTTTATCTCCAGGATTGTGGGTATGAATCTTGCCTCCGCTGACAGTGTGAAGTTTGCATCATCTGAACTGGGTTTCCAGTACAAAGAAATGAAGTTGAGCTAATCGGTGTACTTAGTAATATGTGTATTGGTGCTTTGGTGTGGTTTCCCCATCCCCCGTACAATATGTGGTCAGAAAATCAATATATGAATTAATAAATAGTTTCTTTTGCTTGACTGAATCGTCGGCAAAAAAGACTGAATTTATGTGTTTTTATTCTGGTATGTACAAAAAATGGAATCAAATACTAAAAATGTACAAATAATTTTACAAGAATAATTATTATATCAAAAAACTAACTAGTTAATAAAAAATGATTTTGACAGCAGAAATTCCCAGGATCACCGCAGAGTCAGGAAGATGGTTACATTTTAACAGCTTTGAAATAACAGCAAACACATTTATCTGCTTGCACTTAGTCCTCCATGTAAAAGCCCACTGGACTGAACCTAATGTAATGGACTATCTTATGTAAACATTCCTTCTGATCGTCACTCGTATTAATTTCCACAGCTTCAGATTTAAACAAAAGACGTGTTGCATATCACCATTCAGCCAAACTTCAATGATTATCACTTACAAATTAAATTAAGAGCATTTAAAGAAGTGCTACTTTGTAGCTGTTAACTTACACCATAAGAATTTGGTTATTTGAGTTGAGCTGTCAGTCACTGGGTACCTTAACTCCTTACCAGAGGCTATATATTGTCAGCATTAGCTTTACACCATGGTTGACAGTGCACAGTAAACCCACACACTGCTGCGTTTCAATCTCCGTGACTGCTGCTGATGAAAGCATTGAAAGTATCCATCATACACAGATCTAAGGGGTGGCAAGGGGGTGTTTGTGGCCACCATAGACCGAAACCTGGCCATCCTATTGGCCATCCTAGACCGAAACCTGGCCACCCTATTGGCCACCCCGTCATATTTGCATTTTGGTTAAATCAGACTTTGAGTTTAAAAAACTCCTTTTATGACCTAACTCTTTCTCTGTGTCCCTGATGATATATTAATAAAGACTGAACTGACTGTGCTGCTGAGCTAAACTTGTGCTCTCAGAACAGCAGTAATGCAGACGGTTGGAATCTGGCACTTAGTGTGAGCTTGTTACCTAAACTGCAAGAAATTGATATAATAAATGTGGATTTGATAATTCTACCACTGTCTGAATTATAAACGACGTAGAGTTATAGCATTTAGGTGCCTTAAACATTCCCTTATTTTTAAAAAACCTTACATCCATATTTAGATTTATCTACCGCCCCAATATGGCCCACCCTGGCCACCCCACTGAAAATTTCCCGGCTCCGCCGCTGGTACCCATTCAGGTGAATTTATCCTCAAGCTGAAATGCAAAAAACACTAAATTAGTTAATTAATACATAGTGAATTGAAGTGGGTCATTTTATCTGAAAGCAGGAACAAAAAATATTGTGCAATGTGCCTCTATTATACTCATACTGTTGAAGTTAATCGTCTAGTATTTCATGTAAATGATGTCATTTTTATATATTTATAGTGCAGTAGTAATGTTATGTTTCAAAAGTGAATGTTTTTCTGAAGATAAAAACTATGGCTGAGGCTAAACACTGCCAAAGGCTAAGTTTTGCATACAGTAAGTGTCATTCTAAAAGTCTCGATCCTGTTTATCCTATTAATTCCTTAATCCTACTACTGCTACTACTAATAATAAAGACAAACATGGAAACAATAACTTGGACTACAGGAGGGAACACGTTAAATATTGAGAGAATGCCTGGTTTAGTTGTTTTTGCATTCAACGAAGGGAACGCCCTCTAGTGGTGTGTAAAAGCACAGGATGCCCATTTACACCCATAAATTTCATTTTCTGTACTTGCTTGTCCTATTCAGGATTTTTTTGGACAGTGGGGAGAAACTAGCGTATCCAGAGGAACCCCACGACGAGGGAGAAAATGCAAATTCCACACACTTTTACATATTTCTGAAAATTCCGCGTTGTTTAATTTTACGCATTCAAATTCGGGGTGTGGGAGTGTACTCAGTAACGGCCGGTCATTTTCTATGCATGGCTACCAACTCTCACGCATATGGCTTGACACTCACGCTTTCCGACTCTCACGCAAAAAAAAAAAAAACTATATTATTCCATTACAGACATAAAATTACATCAAAGCGTTGGGGTAGTTTGCAAATGCTATAGACTGTTTTCAAGGTAATTAAACTGTTACATACATATAAATGTGTCTGCGGACTTGTCTCAAATTAAAAATCAGACGAGCCAGCTGACCGAAGCTAGAAACCCTTTTATTGTTCTTAAAAAATAAATTCATAACAATAAAACTGTATTTTAATATATAATAACATTATGTCCAAAACCTTTGAGCTTTTAATTTTATTGTGTGTGAAGTTTCATCGACAATGGAGAGAAAACTGAATAATAGAATATACCGGATAGGAATATTAGATGTTTTGTTTCGAATCACTTTTTTCTCAGCAAGGATTTTATAAATTGTGCTTCGTATCCTGAAATACTGGTTAAGGTCATGGCTAAGGCACGGATCCCTTTGTCAAAGCTTTAATCTTATTACAGTTAATATTTTAAAATAATTTTCTACTTCACTGATGACACTGCTCGTTATTTCGGTGGCTATGCTTCAAGGACGCGCATGACCTCATACTCGACCCCCAATTTGCAGTACTGCCATTGAACATTGGACGTTTTTAGGCAAACATGTGATCAGCAAAGGCCGCATGACGTCAGCACGCTAACAAAAACCTGGCGCGTGCGCAGTTACTTCCTTTGAAACGAAACTGCACAATATGGCGCCGGTACGTAAGAAACCTGGCGTTAGGGATAGTTTAATGTGGCGTAAAATTTGTTTATCTTCGCATGGTTAATTGCACATAGCATGTTTTTGAGAATAACATGTAATAAATGGAATACGTATGTTTATTGCCAAAGGTGTAATTATTTTTAACAACATATGAACCGGCAACGGACAGGAATCCTCCGTCCACGTGTCACTAGCTAGCTATAGTGAATAAAATGTTTAATCTTCTAAATCGTGAGACCTTCTTCAAAATTACAAGTAAACATGCTAACGAAATAAGCAATGTCTGTGGAAAGAGTTGTATTTGACCGCGATAAACTATCTAGAATTTGAGTTTACAATTGCTTGAGGTTTTATCCATGACTGTACATCAGTATGTTCCCAAAGGTTGGGTATTAATTCCATCGCAGTCCTTTGTATTTGCATTAAACTTTGATTTTTGGCGCACCTTTGTGCTGTGGGGTATGTGATCTATGCATAACTGTACACTGCAGTTTAAACATTAATCAGTCACTGTTTGCATGTCAGTATTTGCTGCCGCAGCAACTGATTGTGTCTATGTTTCTAGAAAAAGCAGATTGTCGCCAAAAGGGACAGAAAGAAGCCGTCGTGGAAATTCACGCTCGATCTCACACACCCGGTCGAGGATGGCATCCTTGACTCAGGGAATTTTGTAAGTCTTCGGAGATAACTTATGGGCTGTTGTGCACTCCGGTGTTCTGACAAAACGTCCTACTTTATCAAAACATCCTACCGTAGTGCTAATCGATAGCCCTAACTCTTACCCTAACCCTCTTAAAACCCCTACCTTAACCCTAAAACCTATCCCTAACCCCAAGACGGTGGAACTGCACATGCGCAGAAAGGCTCGATAGCACGTCTCGATAGGTAGGATGTTTTGTCAGAACACCGGTACTGCACTGAACAAATACTTTAATCTTTCGTCTGTGTAACTATGACTAACGTGTCATCCTGACTAGGGCCACCTTCCCTAGTTGTTCTAGGGCTATCTTCCCTAGCATTTTCATTCTATTTCGTTCGAACAGGAGACCTTTCTGAAGGAGAGAGTGAAGGTCAATGGCAAAACTGGAAACCTTGGCAATGTTGTTCAGATAGGCCGCATGAAGAACAAAATAATAGTCACATCAGAAAAGCAGTTTTCCAAGAGGTATGTTTAATTGGGAGCAGACTGAGTTACTATATTACGGGAAGCAAATCACATTCATTTGCATGGAGGGAAATGGGTGAAATGATGATGTAGTATTTGATCTTATTCCAGGTACCTCAAGTACCTCACAAAGAAGTACCTGAAGAAGAACAATCTGCGTGACTGGCTGAGGGTGGTGGCCTCTGATAAGGAGAGCTATGAACTGCGCTACTTCCAGATCAGTCAGGAGGACGAGGAGTCCGAGACAGAGGAGTGAAGCGATGGAGGCACGGTCAAAATAAAGATGGACACTGTCTGAAATTTAATTTGTGTGGGAGTTTTTGTTGGAACTAAGGTGGTTTGTCGATTCAGTGCGGAGGGAGACAGGCAACAGATTTCTTCCATTTACAGATTAGACTTAAAGTGAAGTTTAAGAGTAGATTTCAAACAAGCTGCAAGAAACCAAGGTGTTTCTGTGATCAAGACTCAGCTGGTGGTGTAAGTGGTAATTTGTAAAAGGGAAACTGTTTGCCATTTATACTAATTTGGGTGAAACGTTTAGAAATCTGCAAAGTTTCCACCTCCTGTGTGCCTGATTCTTTTCATTTTGAGTTCTAGTTCAATTGGATTTCTTGGTGGGACAGTGTGATATGTAATAGCTGAGAGTACTCGAGGAGCTTCTCTGGTTAATGTCCATGGTTGAGTTATGGCTGACATGCCTGTGAATCTTGTCCTGTGCTATGCTGGGTGATTTGCCCACAGACTAGCTCAGTGTATCTTTCTGCTGATGCCAGCTTTCTGTCAAGGACAGATGCTGCTTGCGAAAGCCGGCTGTGCTGTGCTGACCTCCTTCCCCTGATGTGCTCAACATCGAGGGCGGCAGCTGTCTGCCGGTTTGGCTGCCTTCGGACGTTACTGCAAAGGTTTATCTTTTTGTTCGTAGTAGAATTGGTGAAGGTCAGTATAAGCAGATGCAAATGGACTGCTTTTTAAGAGGTCCTCTGATACCACAGTAAGATGTTCTCCCTCTGCAAATGTATACCAATGAATGTGGTATATTGGGGAAACGTTTCCTGTTTTAATAATGCTGCATGAATACAAATGTAAAATTTGTTTTCCTACTTCGTGGATATTCAGTGATTATTATTTCTGCAATGCATTTTCAGTAATCCGTGCTATTTTTTATGTGTATAAATATAGCAATTTCCTACTTTCATATAACCTATTGCTGGAATATCTGTGGTTCGGAAAACACGGTACAAGTGTTATTTCGTCATACTACCAGCAGGTGTCAGTGGAACCGCATAATTGACTTGCTGAGCTTGCCTTACGCTCTAGTTCACCGGTGGCGTTTGAACTGTTTCTTAATAGGGAAAATGCAAATTTCCGCTAATGGGTTTTGGTAAAAAATTACTTTAAAAGCCTTTTCACTTTAATCTAGAATCAATTTGATTCTTGTAAGACACAACGACTCAAGACACCTCTCTGAAAACCGTGAGTCTGGCGCGCAAACAACGTTTTTTCCATATAGCACTAATAACGAGTTAAAGTTCGTAATGTTTGTTCGTAAATGTGAATACGACTTTAAAATGCTTTATTTTGATTAATCTGTCTGTTAAGAAGCTTCCCATTTCTGAATACCAAGTTAGATTTTGTAACTAGGCCCCGTGGAAGTGAAGATTTGATTAGTTTAACTTACAAATACACACAAATAAAGGGGTAAAATACAAAGAGTAGTTCAACTAGGAGGTAAAATTGTGTATAAGAAATACTCTTTTGCGGTAAACCTAACTTCCAAGTATATAAACTAAAATGTGCCTCTCTGAATCGTGCTTTAAAGAAATCCCCTTGCGGCCTTTATCATTTCGACTACACTTGAATTCTGGAATTTTGCAAATATTTAGAGCGGTAGGTCATGTATATTTTTGTCTTTTATTGTATCCTCTGACTTTTTGGCCCATTTTCCTGCCCCCCAAAGCCGCTCCCTTTCCCTCCCCCCTCAGATGCCTTGCAGATGTGGCTCGGGCGGTCACGTGGCCTCCTCACCTCTCCGGTCCCGGTAAATGATCGTGCACTTTGAGCCCGTAATTAGAAACTCGCGGCAAATATTTTGACCAGATGAAGAATGTCAAAAGGGATATCCCCTCCATAACACCTACGGCTAAGCAGACCTGACCAGTTGCAGGTTGCTGTGATACATCCTTTTTTTAAAATTATGAGCTGATTCATACCCGAAACAGATGCTGTCCTTAATAACAAACCATAACTTAAACAGGTAATGTAGTCATAGGTAAACAGCAGCATATGTCATCTTTTGAATGATGCTGTTGTACTTCGTGTCCTCAAAGTGTTCAATTTATTAAAATCTCCAGTCACACTTTTTAAATAATGTGGCATCCTTCTCCCAGTCTCTTAACAGAATGTGTTGGTCTGTGACAACTTAACATGTATGATTTAAGATCATGTAGATATTTCAGGTACACATGTGTTATTGATGGGTTGATTATATCCATATGTAAAACATGTGTGCACCGATTTCACAATGTTATCGTAACACAACCTATTACCATGTAGTTATGTTTGTGTAGCGTGAGCTATTCAATCCCGATGGGATGAGTTTAGGAAACCTGGACTAGAAGCTGCAGCTGGAATTCTGTACTGAGCTGCAGTCTGCGAGGCAGCTGAATGGGTGACCTCTGACCTCGTCTTTTTGGGTTACGACCATCCCTGGGAGTTGCAGAGGTGGATCGTGATTGAAAACAGCCTCTGTTCAGTCCTCACTGGTGTTTTTGTGTAAGACTTCTTTATTACCATCTGTAGTGTTCCCTCAAAGCTTATTTGTCCACTATCGTGGCTCTAGATTCAAGCCTTAAAAATAGTCACTATTGCCTGCTTCTGAAAGTAGAAAAGATAAAGGGAGGGAAGGATGAGCTTGAAGCTGACCTTATGCCAGGAAGAGGCACGGGCTTAGCAGTGATGGCCAGAGACTTTGGCAATCATGGCCTAATAGCAAATGAAGCATGCTGTGCGTATGGTAACCGTGGCGTTGTGTCCTGGGCCCCGTGAAAGGTAAGCCGCTTGTGTTTTGTGCCCCCCCCCCCCCACACACACACACACACACACACACCTTTTCCTGTGCATTTCTGGCCAGGTTGTATGGCTGTGAATATTGACTGTTTCCGGTCTCTGCTCCCGTGTTTATGACTCATGAATCCTGAACTCAGGGGACATTTCAATGGCTATAAAGCTTCATGTTTACAAACAACTGAAGCTGAAATGACTGAGATGCAAAGGGCGCACGTTGAGATGATGATGATGATGATGATGATGATGAAGCCTCCACCATAGCCAAGCACATCCAATCAGTTAGGCAGGGGTACGAAGAAATGAATCTGAACATTTTTCCTCTGTCGGTCCTATTTGCTACCATGAAATAGGCAGATGTTAGCATCTGCGTGATTTAGTGTCATTCCCCGTAGAGGAAGCTGGAACCATCATGATTTTTTTGCCACCAGTTTTACCAGTAAACCCACCAGAAGCAAAATGCAAGATGGCTGTAAATCGTAGCTTTGAAGTTATATGGCGAAAATACACATGGGTCCAAATGTGAAAGCAGCATGTTTAATAAAATGCACCTTACCGATGGAATTAGATTTACATCAGGGACATTCCTCTGTATGCACGCATGGAGATGCCCCCTCAAAGTCTGAGCTGCGCTGGTCTGACTGTACCCTCTCTCAGGGTTTACTGTATTAAGTGATGGGGGGCAGCTGTGCGGTTCTGTGGAGAAGGCGGCCGGGGAGGGTCTTCGTGGGAAAATCTCGCCTGGTTTCCACATCTCTTAGCAGTGCCTCTTTAGGCAAAGTCAGGGTATTTTTGTCATTTGTCACATGCAGTCGTAGTTGTACAACATACAGCAAAATGCTTATTCTGGAAGGTTCACCAACTGCTACATAAATTTAGAGAAGTTATAATCTAAAGCAATGTTTCCTAATTCAGTCCCGGAGGATCCGCAGAGAGTCTCCAAAAATGTTGATTGTTTGGCAGGGAGCTGGGAGGGAGAAATCATATGGACGGTCTTTGGGTCCCTGAGGACCGGATTGGGAATCGCTGATCTAAAATATACAGAACATTCTATACTAAATTTTAATTATATATTTAAAAAAAAAAAAAAAAAAAAACATAAGCTTAAAAACAACATTTAATGTGTTAATGGGTGCAAATATGCAAGGCAGGTAGGTAGGTGAGTACATTTATGTACCTTCCAAGCTCGAGTGATCGCTGTTAAACAGCTAGCAGACATTAAGCTAAAATGGACCCGGGTGTAACATCTATGCCGAAGATCGTTCTCTGTGTTAATGATCCCGTTAATCGCATTGGAATATCCTTCTGAAAAAGAGCAGAGGTGTCTTTCATGCTCTCAGTTCAGAAGCAGTTTTTCACAGCTAATCCTCCGCGACTGTTACATAATGATCTGGTCAGGGCACAGGGGGGCACTTGACCAATAGACAATAGAGGCTATCAAATGCCCATCTTCTGTGCCACTGTGTTGGGTTATACACTGACCTGGGCCTCTTCTCATACGTCTTTGTGTTCGATTAACTCGCGTTGTAGCACCCAACTGCAGACAATATAGCGAAACAATACCTGCTCCTCCTGTTTTGCTGTGTGCAAACTTACATCTGTTAGCACAGATGTTTCTGAACCAACGGTTTGGCTCACGGATCTGAGTTTTTTAAAGCTTTCATCATCGGTTTACAGGTGTATGACCTTTATGGAAATATAAAAGGTTCCACGGTGATTGGTTGAGTTGACTACCCCTCTTTGCAGGGCGAAGTTAATGCTCAGAATAATACTGTGTACTCAGGCAGCGAATAAGAGAGTTTTTTTTTTTTTTGGAAGGGCAGAAATGTATATATTTGGCTCCTTTTTTGGATGCGGTCCAGGCAAATGTAAGGGATTGAATGACAGTGCTCCAAGATCTCCAAGCCAAGGAAGACCTACCAGCAGCTCTGTAATGGTCCTATTTTATAATGCATTGTGCTGCATAAAAGAAATACACCAGCGCGACTTAAGTGTACCGTTTGCCCGTTGAACTCCAGGAAACACATGCAAAAATCAAGTCCTGATGTCATAGTGCATCAGGGTTTGGGGATGACCTGGGTATACTAAACACGCGCACGCACTGAAAAACGAACCCTATGGTCTGTGCGGCCAGTCCTCAAACTCTTCAACTTTTAAGTGGGATGGGAGTAGGCTTGCTTTTATTGCTAAAGTTAATATTGACACCCAGCCAGCAAGCCTCCACGGTCACTGGCAACCCGTAATGTTTGAGTATCAAGTTCTGTTGTGAGAGGTAGGGAACCACAGAGGAACACTGCTAGGGGAGGTGTTGTCAAGATGTTATTGTCAGTCTTATAAGGACGCTTTGTTCCCCTTGTGAGATGGTAAAGGAGACTGGACCTACCAACCCACCTCTAACTTGTAAAGTTGCCAGCAGCATCCAGAGTTGACCCAGCGGATGGTGGGAGTGACCATGGCGTTCCCATGTGCTTCCTCTTAGTGTCCATTCAGAGATGTGGGCTATTGAATCCAGATTTGAGAACGTTTATTTTGGTGTTCTGAAGGTGCATGGAGGCATGTATTGCCACAGGGATGTACTCCTCTCCTCATGCTGGCAGGGTGGGGAGCGGCCGACCTTCATAGGAATGACTGTCATAACAAATGCTGTTTTTATGAAACTTGGGTCTGCTGTAGTCATGCATGTACTGACACCCTGGGTCATACATGTGGCACTGTTTCACTTTGTAATGGGTTCTCTGTAGCCGAATTATTACTCGTATAACTCGGAGGCCAGTAGATCCTTTGGAGTTTGTCTGATACGCCATTGTGGTGACCAAAATCTGATCCTTGGTTATGATCTTTTTAATGTGAAAATGGCCGTCGACAGGTTGCATGTTCAGTGCCAGGATGACCGCAGTCAGAAGTAAGGCATTTTAAACGATGCATTTTGGGTTAGAGACTTGGCGCTCTGTTAATCTGGACTGGGGTGAGACAGCTTCTCTCTCTTCCTCTCTTAGACGTGTACCTGGACTCCATTAGCTTCATGCTCTGGGGTTCTTGACAGTAGCTAGCTGAGGGGGGGGGGTCATTCTCCCCGCCGCCTCTCCCCCCCTCCAAGCCTGCCTTTCTCAGACAACAGGTTGACTCAACCAGTATGCTCTCAAAACACTGCATTCCTCTTGCAGGTCAGGTTCATTCAATCCTTATATCTTGACTGTCTTTTTTTCCCATCTCCGCCTCGTGTTTTTCTCTCCCGCCACAGTGTGTTTGTGCGGGGGGGGGTGGACGCTGTTGTCGGCATTCCCACTTGAATAAAGAAATAGGATATTGCTACATCATTTACTGTGTTTGGGGGGGAGACTGGGGAGGATAGTCTGCTTATTATTCCAAACTGTATCTGAGAGCCTTGGAGCGTTTGTGAAATGAAATAAGAAGACCCCCCCCCCCCTCCCCGATTGCACGTACAGCAATCTTTTAACATACGTCCCCACCGACACCCTGAGCTAAATGTTCCCTCCTGATTGATGGGAATGGACAGACTGTCCTGACACCTGTAACTTACTTTCATAAAATCTGGCTGTGGTTCTGCCTTGCTCTTTTTGAGGTGGGTGATGTTGGAGAGGCAGGAGATGTGGGTAGACTTGGGCCCGGCCCAGGCTGGCTGGGGCATTAGATCTGCTGCTCTCTGTGTCTATCACTGTGAGCACCAGCCTTCCATAAAATGTTGTTCAGGAAAACCTACAGCGATGTACTAATAAACATAACCTGGAGAGCAGACCTTTGCCATTTTCTGATGTGGACGTTGCTATAGGTCTGCCACATCCGCAGTGTCTCTCCTCGAGCTCTGTAGCACCACCTCCGAGACTCGCGTTTACGAGGCTCTTTCCAGCGGGCTGCTCTCCCGCAGCTCCTTTCAACTGCCCAGGAGGTGTCTGCTTCTGTGTCAGCCTGAAGGCACCATCTGGGGTGTCTGCCTACCCATAGGTCAGCGCAGCAGTAGGGAGGCCCCAGGGAAGGTGCCCGGAATGTACTAACTGGAAAGAGAGGGAGATCTGGTATTAGTAACAGATGAGACAGGGGCTATGGTTCAGGCAAGGAGTGATGAGCCCCCCTGCTGGATCAGTTAGTCTCATCCACTTTCTCCATCGCTGTCTTCCCTCCACACCCGTACCCCCATCTCCATCTCTGACTCACTCTTACTCGATGACTCTTACACGATGACTCTTACACGATGACTCTTACACGATGATTAGTCATGTTACAAGCCGCTGAAATGGCCTCCTGTCTCTTTCCTTACTCGTGTGTTTTCACTGCTGCAAAGACCTCCGGTCCCTCTGTGGCTTGAAGCTCGGATCCCGGCCCACATCCCAGAACCGAGCCCCCTGTCGAGCTCTAGATTTGTTGTTCTTTTACTTCCCCTGGTGATCCAATGTTTGCTTTTCTTTTTTTGTGAAACCGTCTCTTTACCATTGATGTCGAGCTTTGCTCAACGCCAAGAAATGCTCCATGTTACAGTTAACCTATCCTGTAAAAGTGATAACTGATGTAAGTTCTTAATTTATCGTGTCAAGTGTAGAATGTCGGTCAGGAATTTACTACGAGTTTAGCCCTGTGGGGGTGGGGGGAGAAGAGGTATGCGAGTAAATTCTGTCGTTGGCCTGAAATTCCTCCCCATATCTCCTGCACTACGGGAGTGGTGGTGAAATCTGGCTTCTGTCTCCAAGCCTACTCCAAGCAGTGATGAATGACATACAAGGAGCCCTTTAGCATTTCGAAGCGCTTTCCATTAGTTATGTTCAAAGGAAGCCGGATGCTCATTAAGAGTTTGTTGTAAAGGGTCAGCTGTTACTACACGTGAAGCAATTTTCTTTTGGGATTCGGGAGTGAGTCACATGGAGTTCAGGGACGTGATGCAGAGAAAGGCCATGGAAGTGTTACGATTAGGTTTGTTCCGCAGGCGTTCGTTCACTTCTAAAGGCCTTGTGCATGATAAGATAAACCCAGGACATCCACTGCGAGGGAGCTTGGAATTCTCAGGTCTGTGCTCTGGTATTGATGCAGAAGCTAGATGGGTCTCACAGTGGCTGGTGGCTTAATGCCAACTAAAAATTAGGAGCTTTTTAGTTTTTAATATGTCAAGAGAGAAATATCCTGTTTGGCGATAGTTGTTATTCAGGTTGTGGGAAATTCCATTCAGGCCCGGAATCTGGTCTGCAGCCTCCCCCACTTTTGTGATACCGAATGCTGTGGGGACATCCAGCAGGAGTGTGTAGCGTGTTCAGTTTTTAAAGGAAAGGTGCTGCTGATCTGTTTGAAGCAGAGATGAGTCTTAAAGCTACCGAAGGTTACGTGTGAGAAGTTCAAAAAGATGCACAGTAGCGCGTCGCAGGAATGCACACGGAGGACCGTGGCGCTTCCTCGCGCATCCCTCTCACAAGCATCCATGTGTGGCGGCGCGGGTATTTGTCTGCCCAGACCGGTTCGGACTGGCTGCTTCCGGCTGGAGGGAAATCCACCTCGCGGAGGCGAAATCAAGCACACATGTTTCAGCGGCGTCTTGTTTTCAAAGCGCAGTCAGAGTGGAGTTAAGAAAACAATTTCGTCGTGCAGTGGCAGTACTCAGAGTCTGAAGGCCAGGTCTCCCGGTGGGAATAGTAATCTCAGTCTCATCTGTTCTGAGGAGGGGCTGTGAAGATATGAACATTCCCAATTTAATAAAACGGCTTTAAAGAGGTATTTCGTTGCTGAATGTCTAGCTGCTACTGCAACAGCCCTACAATGTTATTAAACTCCCCTTCCCCCAACATTTAGGCTTAACTGGCAGGACAGCTAACCAAATAGCTGCGGCCAAGAAATGTCTCGTGCGAGGTATAATATAGCATGCTAAGGGGCACTATCTGCTATATCGAGAAACGTTGCGGCGTGCAGGTGTTTCCTCAGCTCCTGGACTGCACAAGGACGCACAGGGGGTCCCTTGGCAGAAGTGGCCTCTTGGCTATCATGTGTCCGCTTGCAAGGTATTATGGGGAAGGTGTCACTCCTGTGCAGTGACCCTAAATCATCATTCTTAGGCCAGCTGGTAATGAACAGCTTCTTTTCACTTGCACAGTAGTTGGTTACTTCGTTGCAGTACAGATATTTCGTTCGACAGCAAAGAATACGGCTAAATATATTTTTGTGTGTGTGCAGGAATCTGTGTAATATGAATCACTTTGTTGTATCTCATGGTAATCTGAGAAGGGTTCAACAAAGTACATCATTGTTATATTTTACGCAGGACACTGAAGGTACATTTTCCTCCATTAATATGCAGAATATTAAAAAGGTTGATGCCACAAATATTAAACCGATCCCCCTGGCATGTTTTACCGTGCGGGTTTGCCCCCGTCTCCTGCGGTAACTTCAAACTTGCACCAAGCCGGGCGGCCTGTGCAGAGCCGCTCCGCATCCGGAAGTCTGCTGCCTCTAAATGTCACCGGTAAATAGTGTTTCTTTGGGAATGTTGATGATAATAGAAGGCAGAACTGGAGAGATCCATTCGAAAGTCGCTTTCACTTTATTTACTGCCATCCCATTATATACAGTCCTTTGCTGGTCGAAGGCAACTCATTTTATTTTTAACATTGCAATCATGTCAGGCCTGGGAAATAGTAATGGTGTTTAGTTTGTTGGTGATTTTTAGGTTTGTATTACGCCTTTTATTGTTCTGAGTGTTTTTTAATAAATCATATTAACAGACTGCTGTTACTTTTGTGGAAGTTTTCAGTAGCAGAGAATTACAGTAATGAGTGGAAATTGAAGTGAACATTTATTTGTAAGGTTTTGATTTAAATATCACTAGTTCATGAGTTGCTACACATAAAGCAAGATTTTACACTTTTTTCAGGTTATGAACGTCCCTCCTCCGTAACTGTAAAGCCAGGAGCCTCCCAGAATGGTGAGCAGGATGCGCTTGCTCATTCTTCCAGAAAGATGGCGCTGTGCTGCCTTGTGAGAAGGCTTATCCTCCCAGCCCCCACTGGTTTGCCTTCCTGGAAGCGGCATCACAGTGTTGAGTTCAAGGCCAGCCGTTCTTCGCTGTTTCTGAAGTCTGGGTCTAG
Source organism: Mormyrus proboscirostris (assembly GCA_026779585.1). NCBI lineage: Eukaryota > Metazoa > Chordata > Actinopteri > Osteoglossiformes > Mormyridae > Mormyrus > Mormyrus proboscirostris. The sequence goes on from JAODKF010000049.1 coordinate 4,337,502, forward strand.
GAACCAGGTGCGGAATAACTGAACTTGTACACAGGACTGACAGTAGAAGTATGTAAATAGAAATTAAAAATGTTTTGAAAGCTCCCTGGTCCTGTCACTCCTTTCCCTGCAGTCTGCAGTCAGCTGGTTCTCCCCTGATCCTTACATCTGAGCTCCATCCTCTGGCTGGCGTATCAAGGTTCACCATGGCAACAAACCAGCTTTCAGATCAATACGCTTTGCTTTTGCATTTTTAAGGGCCGTAAATATATGCAACTGGAGTGGCCTGACAGCTTAGTAGCACTGTTAGCTCGCACCCCCCCCCCCTCCCCATTTTGGAATGCTGCATGGTCTCTCCCGCAGTCCAAAGAGAAGCAGTTATGTGAGCTGACATTAGCCAGCGTGTGTGTGTGTGTGTGTGTGTGTGTGTGTGTGTGTGTGTGTGTGTGTGTGTGTGTGTGTGTGTGTGTGTGTGTGTGCGCCCTGCGATGAGACGGCATCCCCTATAGGGTTTCCCCCAGATTTTTTCCTTTATTCCGCCTGGGATCGGCTCCAACTAAACCCCCACCTCTGGTGCCCTTGTACTAAATAATCAATCAAACGATGGATGGATTTGATCCGAAAACAAAATGGCCATTCTGACTGGGCACAAGTGAAAATATCTGATAAAAATGAAAGCAGGAATCTATAGCCTGCTAATATTGAACTAATTAAATTACATCCAGTAACTAGATAACTAAATATTTCCAAAAAATAACAATAACCAGTAGTGTATAGTACTAGTATTATATCCAGTATTTTATGTGATACATCTCCTGGAAATTCTATTGGGGTTCTAGGTCAGAAGATGGCACAGCTCAGCGGTTTGGATATCTGGAGGTGAGCTGTGCTGTTCAGTGGAACGCCTGGCCTTGGTATAGGGGCCAGATGGTCACAGATGTTTCACTCGAGCGTTCTAGCCCTCGATATTCGCGCAGAAAGTGACCAACCTTGAATGCAGTCCTGTTTTGTTTTTTGTTTATGGTTTTTGCCCGCCGCAGCCACCGGCTCGCACCAGGTGATGGGTGACGTCCTGCCTGTCCGTGGCACGGTGGTTTCCATGGTGATAGTGCCCTGCCCTTCCCTCTCATTACATCATGGCTACCCTGCAAAGTCCAAGTAAAGTTTATGCCCAATAAAAGGCTCCACAAAAACACAGAGGGCATGTGATGGAGTCACCGGCGTACTCGCTCAGGTCCCTGAATATCCACAAATCTGTTATTGATAGAGGCGTTGTGGTCTTATGATCTCATTTCAGTGCCTCGTGCTGTTTGCATAGGCACATTTCCTTCTTTCCCAGGAAGGGAATGATTAAAGAATGTTGGAAATTGCATCGGTAGCATCAGTGAGAACTGATTGAGCAGGAGAGAGAGAAAAAAACCTCCTTTGTTTTGAGAACTTCTCAGTTTCAAAGCGTCGTCCCCCAGGGCCAGTCAGAGGTATTTTACCAGGAAATGGCTTATAAATCTGCCACTCGAAGGGTTTCTGCTCAAATTTTATGGCCCGCTTGGCTTCCTTGTTTGAATAGACCTTTGACGGCCTGGGGGTGGGTGGCTCTAATGCTGACCGCTGCATCATGGTAATCATCGCGCGTCTCCCCTCCAGCCTGCATGGAGTAGGCTTGCAGATGAATGTTTGTTGTTACTGCATTCATAGCCACACTCCGGCTTTTAATTCGCTTTTCACGATCTCTGGCATTCGCCCCTCTGTGTTGATATATTTTATACAGCCGCCCCACTTTCAGTATTCCAAATCAGAGCGGGAGAGATCCATCAAGAGTACGATGCACGTTCTTGTGTCCCCATAATGTGACCTATTAACACTGTTACGGACAGGGAGGGGCGTATACATGTCATAATGACAAACGAGCACATCTGTAAAAATGTATGTTGAGGTAATTAAACACTGACTTCCTGGGCCAGATTTTGCCACTGATGGCCGAATTTGTCAACATGGACTGAAAATGAAACATCCTTTTAGATTGCGGATGGGTCACACAGACAAAGGGAGTGAAGCAGCTGGTGTTGCATCAGGTTATTAAACTGGATACAGCCACAAGACGAACATAATGTTTTGGCTGGGGCAAGCCAGCCAGATGGAATATTCCAGACTGCAGTTTGTTTGGCTTGAAGGTCTTGCCGCCCTGGTCCTTGTGTGCTTTGTTCTTGTGAGAAGCATAATAAAGTTTAAGTGTCAAAACAGCCCTTTCAAACTTTATCATATCTTTGTAATATTGTTGCAAGTGGGAGTATCAAGCCCTGGTTTGATCCTAGACAAGGCCCTTTATTTTCCTGTTACATTTATGGGAAATAAACAGCAGAGACACAAAGACTGAATTGTTGTAACAATTATCCTGGTGTCTCCAGGCAAATCAAAGAGCTTAGGCTACTTATCTCCAGACTGATGATAATCATCCTGTTGCTTAAAGGGTGGTTCTGCTACCAGTGCGAAGATTCTGTCCGGTCCTGGCCAACTTAAGTTCCGTCCCTAGATGACGATGACCTGCGGGGCTGGGCAGGTGTGGGAAACCTGAGAGCTTTGATTAACACGCCTCTAGCTTAAGCTCCAGTTTTCCCAGCAGAGTGGATCATAGTTCATTACCCTCACCATCAGTGTAATTTTGACATGATATATTGCGATATCGGGTTCAGCCCCGAGATTTATGGTTAGAGATGAGTCTAGTTCGGGGGGGGGGCAGTTCTGTAGATGTATGAGAGGTCAGGACACTTGATCTAATTGGGATCCAGTTACCAATTTTATTCCCTCTTCAGTCCCTCTGGAATTCTGCCCTCCTCACGCGTACATAATAAATATCATTTGCCAGACATTCCATGATAGACTTTCTGCTCTCATGTTACCATGGAGTTTTAGAGATGTGTGTCTTGTGTGGCGCCACCATCGTGGTTTGGCTTAATCTGTGCCTGTGCCGGAGCCTCTCTGACACGTGGCTCGGAACAGACACAGTTGTAGCCCACAGTCTCGGTGGACCTGTGGTTTTTAAATGTATTTGTTTTTTAAAACCACAGTAGGTTACCCCCAGCCCCAACTACGCTCAATGCAAATATGGAGGCTCTTCCCCCCCGGAGAAATTTTCATTTTGTAATTTCTTGTCAACACTGCCAACTATGCATCCAGTCTAAACAATTTTTGTTGTTTTGTTTTGTTTTGCTTTGCTTTGTTTTTTGTTTTTGTTTTGTTTTGACCCCCTTCCCCACAAAGTGATTCTATACACCATAAATGTATAGTTGACTGCTGAGGTTGAATAATAGGATGTAGCTGTGTCGTGTGCTTCGTGATACGATTATGAGCTCTGTGCCTTGACTAAATGCCCTGGCGGGGCTGTGCAGACCCTGATGGCCTTTTGTGTCTCCATGTTGTCATCTCTCTTGTTGTACCTCCAGCAACCTGAAGCGGCTGAAACCCCCCCCCCCCAATCCTCCAAAGGTCACGGGCAGCCATGACACATTTATATTCCAGGAGGCAATGGTGGGGGTGGGGGGGTATTGTTTAATCTCCTGAAGCTTGGCCCAGCATTATCTGGCTGAAACAGCCACCCGTGACCGGTGTAGAGAAGATGTATAATCACTCACGATGCATGTGGGATCTACTCCGGAAGCTTCCATTCCTTGTCCATTTGTATTCATAACGGCTCAATCCCGTCACGCGTCTACATACACATATGCACACACACAGACAGCCTCACACAGTACATATATTCCTGTCATTGTGAGGACTCTTCACTTTCCCATTTCTATGAGTTTAACCCTACCCAACCTTAAGCTTAACCATAAGTAACCAAACAAAATACAACACTTATAGCTTTTTTAGTTTTATGATTGCATTCACAGATTTTTATAAAATTAAGGTTAATATTGTGGGAACCTGCCAAAAAATAACAGGTTTTACCAAATTGTGGGAGCATTCGGTCCCCATAATGTGGTAAAACTCGCTCAGACACACACAAAGAAGCTCATAAGAGCCAGCAAGCCTGACCTCGTGCCATCGGTGCTTGTTGTTATTAAACCGTAACCTCTGCTGTGTGACGCACCTATCAAAGAGGCCTGAGGCCTTGCCTGACAGCATCGTTAACTGCAGCTGGGGTTTTGTGATCCAATCTGCTTTTGCTAAAAGCTCGAGCTGCTAATCCCCTTTCAGTGTCCTCAGATACTAATCTCAGGAATTTACTCTGGAATCCCTCTAAAAAATGAAAAATGCTGAATTCTCTGCATATTAATCTCTAATGTGGGTCAAATAAAAGACTCCAGTGGCCTCCCAGATGACATCCACACACACAAGCAGAAGCTGTCTTTCAAGGCCCTGAGATTCTGGTGTGTTTTGTTGTTCTGTATTTTCCCTGTCAGATGACCAGAGTTGGGGAATTCAGGTCCAGAGAGTAAAAGTCCAGACCGGGATTTTGTTTCAACCAACCAGTTGCGTACTCTGTGACTGTGAGTCTTTATGCTCAGCTGGTTAGTTGAAACAAAATCTTGGTCTGGACTTTTTCTCTCTGGACCGGAATTTACACAACACTGCAGGTGACTGTAACCACGCCTCTGCATGGCAGACCAGCTCTCATTAGCCCAGGCGTAACCTCCCCCGTGACAGTCTGACAGAGGGGTGCAGCACCAGTTGACCTCCCTCCCTCCCCCGTTTTTCTGGAGAGCAAAGGTGGCCACGTACATCAAACAAAATTGACAGAATCACCATTGTCTTAGCGGGATGATGTCATATGTGCCATAATCACTGTGGTCACTGGTTTGGCGCACTGCCTGTGCAGGGTTCCCAAGGGGAACTTTTTTGTTTGTTCTGACCCCACCCACTGTCCACAACTGGCTGTCATAAATGTGATGCCATGGGGTTAGTCAGCAGGATGAATTATGCAGTTACCAGCATGCTTTGCACCCCACCATGCCTGTCTGTAAATAGTGTAAGTTACTATATGTGTTGCTGTAACTGTGTAATGTATGCCGTTGTGTGTTTCATTAGCTTGTAACCGTGAGTGTCGTTTAAATTGTTGGCATGTTTGTTAAGGACGGTAACGTCCATTTTAAATGAGCGGTCAACTCCTTTATGAAAATGACTGACACAGTTGTCACAATATGTTTCTTTGTGCTCTCATGTGGGTCTGCTGCATCAAAAACATTCTTGTCCCTCTTGGGTTGTAACGTGATGTGGAAGATACAAGGCCGCGTCGTTTTAAGTATGCGATTGTTCTTGCAGACACGTTCGATTTTTGTTTTGTCTGGATGTCGTTTGCAGTGTGTGGCCCCCTTGAGGTGTGTTAAATAAGGGTGATCGGACTAACACGATGGTGGCTTCAGTTTGCGCTTTTTAAATGTCTGGGCTGGGCAGGGCAGGGTGGTGACTGAAGATTGTTTTGCGTGTTTGGTCGGGATGTGAACACAGAGGGACTCAACCCCAAGCATATTTGATCGAGGGCCCTCCGTGGATTTGTGTTTACACTGGCCTCGCGCTGCCTCCATGCTTGTTGTCTTTCCCCCTGTGAGCTGGCCATGTTGTAACGATCAACACGCTGCCCCCTCCATCGTCAGGCTTAGGAGGGTCACCCTGCCCGTGATGATCAAATAAACCGTTGGGTTATTACATAATATGCTTGTTTAAATTGCTTTGAAGCTCTCTGGCCTGGGTCCCTGTGATCTGTGGTGTCAACACTTTAACACCTACGCTCATCTGTTTTTTCAGAGCAGTCTGGGCGGGGGGGGGGAGGGATGAGGAGTACACCCCCATTCTTTCTATTTCTAGAAGGAATGCCGTTTTTATGGATTTTTCTGCAAAGGCCGCATGTTTTATGTCCGTCGCCTTCCGTATTCTGTGGATATGCCGTACGGCCCGTTAACTGCAGCACAGTCACTAAAATTAGCTTGTTTTTGCGCTGGGAAGACAACAGTGTCTGCCACTCCCAGCTCAGGGGTTTCCACACTGCCCATGCAGGGGTTTTGGCAAGCGAACGGCACAAAAAGCACGGCAGTCGCCCATCTGACCATCAATCAACAAACGTTGCGTGCTGCTTCTCCGAAGCATGTCATAAATCAGTGACACAGGCCATAAGGAAGCGTTCTGTATAAATGAACCTTAGTTACTGGTTTTACCCAAAGTAACTGCTTTTTCCGCTGCAATTACATTTCCGAAGGGTAAGTCAATCGGACACACGCGGCATTTACAGCGTTGACCTTTCACTTACAAAGCCGTGTTGTTGACAGTTACGCTACATGCTTTGTCGTAGGTATGAGGATGTCAATGAACGACGATTATTGGGCTAAACCATTGCTGAGCATGTGTTTGTGTTTTACCGCAAGATGGAACACCCCCCAAAATAAAAAAAAAAAAACAATGGAGGTTCATGGTTCATGTAGCTAGTGCTGAATGCCCTATCGGTGTCTCCCATCTTGTAATGAACTTCACTTGAGCCCAATATTTCATTTCCTTTGAGGAAACAGACCCCCCCCAGACCCCAAAACAAAAAAAAGGATATTAAAAAAGAAAGAGAACAGTGGGTTATTTGGCCACCTTAAGACCAAACAAAGGCAGTAGGTCTGTGGAGATCTCGGGGGGGGGGGTGGGGGGGGGCACAGAGGTATTTGCACCTTCAGCAGAACATGCTGCATCACTGCAGAGCTCACCACACCCCAACTCCAACATGTCCCCGATGGGCCTGTCGGACGCTCCTCGGGAGTAGGGGAGCCCTGTGAGAAAGGGCTCCCCTATTCACCATCACGGGGGGGGGGGGGGGGGGGG
>JAODKF010000049.1:4369307-4398667 GCA_026779585.1 Mormyrus proboscirostris
GTGGCAACCCTGAATAAGGCAATAGATTACAGAAGATGGATGGATGGATGGATGGATGGATGGATGGATGGATGGATTGATTGATGGATGGGAGCATGAGGTATGAAGAATCTTTTCTGAATCCTCCAGATTACTCTAGTCCTCAGCTCCAGTCTTAATCCCCATCCCTGTTCCCATTCTGCTGTAACTGTTGATAATGTTAATCATCCTTGATCGTATCCCAGAAGGCACAGGGAGTTTTATCTCTCACAGATGGGCCCTTGCCCATATATACAATGTAATATACAATGCCAATGTGAATAATGTAATTGTTTTTCCCAGCACGAGTCGCTAATGTTGCCTGTGCTCAGCACGGCTTCTTCAGACATCCCCTCCTCAGTCATGCGTGCCTCCTTTCATGCACAGGTGCTTTGTCGTCGTGGAAACCGCCCCAGTTCTGAGGCTTGGTCCCTGAGGATGGACAGAGCGATGGGGGGGGGGGGGCTAAGCATGGCTGGGCTTTTCACATAATAGATACGTTGATGCCGTATGGCAGCGTTTCACAGTGACACCTTCAGTCACTGCTTTTCAGGATTTTGCATTTTGCTGTTCCCGAATATAAAATACTTGTTTTGAATGTTTATAATTGATAGATTTTTGATTTTAGCCTCTGGCAGGATGCACTGGTCCACCTTTATCTTACGGTGGAGCCCTCTGGGCAAAATCACTGACGTCGGAGCTCAGGAAGAGAGGGATCTGTGCAGAGCAGGCAGGTGGGTGTACGTGCATGTAAAGGGCATGCATCGTTTACGAAGAGGAGGGCTCTAGGCAGTGGAGGAGTAATCCACAAGGAGGCGGAGGAGGAGGTGCACCATGGAACACTGCAGGCGACTGAAATGAGCTGGTGGGTGACAAAACCACGTGGATGTCAGGTGACCAGTCAGGTGACGTGATGCTAAAATGATGGTAGCAGAAAATGTGCAGAGGTGATGAAGCCCTTGTGTGTGACAACGACACATAACGAGCTGGGAGAGACTCCCGCGAGCTCCTGTCGCCGGCCTCCATGTCGGTGATGAATGAGCTGATCGAGCTCTGCTCCAGTTAGACTCTGCCGTCGGTAGGGTTTTGGGGGGGTATGGGTTCAGAGAAAGGCTACCATTATTCCAGTAGCCCTTCTCACATCATGCCCCCCCACCGCACCGTCTGCAGGATATTACCCTTTGGTGGGGTAGAGTGGCGCCATAAGCTATGTAATTCAGCAATGGATGCTGAACCCTGCCCCCAGAGTTTATTATCGTTTGCTGGTGGGGGCATACAGCTTACAGCTGACCCCGTGGTATACAGACAGACAACATGAGATGCGATATTACCTGGGCTAAATACCCCCCCCTCCCCCCCCCCAACATTGCTGAGGGGTTGTCATCAAAGCAAGCCTTTTTCAGAAATAGTGGAAAAGTTTAAGTGTATCTTCCCTTCCCTGTACAGCCACAGATGAGAGGTATTTCTGTCGAGCCTCGGCTGTCTGCTCAGCAGGAGAGGGAGAGAGTGTGAGTGTGTGTGTGTGTGTGTGTGTGTGTGTGTGTGTGCGCCTGCGCATGCGTGCTTTTGTTGTTCTAGCAGCTACTGAAAAGCTGACCTTGTGAGGATGTGTGGGGGTGTATCTACCGTGTCACGTGGGGGTGTCTCCTTTGACGCGCTCATCTTTTTCACAGATTCTTTTGATTCTGCTAAAGTGCATGATGTCCCTAAGCTTTTTTTTTTTCATCCTTTATCAAGTTTCTCTGGGGTGACGCTAGGAGTTGTTTATTACACTGATAAAGTGCTCAGTGGGATGATGCTACAAGAAAAACAGAATCCAAAAGTGTATGTGTGTGTTTGAGAAGGAAAAATAATCGATTACCTATCTTATCCACCCCCCACCAGGCAAAGGAGAGCAGTCGTATCCGGATTTACTGGCGCTGCTGATCGGCATCTTGGTGACGGTGATTGTGGCGCTGGGCGTGAAGAACTCGGTGGGCTTCAATAATGTGCTCAATGTCATCAACCTGGTGGTGTGGGTCTTCATGATGATCGCCGGCCTTTTCTTCGTCAGTGGCACCAACTGGGACGAGGGAAGGTTTCTGCCTTTCGGCTGGTCTGGGGTAAGCAGTAAAACTGCTGCTCTTTACGTCGGACGGGATGGGTCTAAATTAGCCAGGGTCTGTTGGCTGGCCGCTGCGCCGGCACCCCCCGCAGGGCGCTGAGGGCCTAAGGCCTGCCCGGTTATGCATATGGGACAGATGCACCGCTTCGCTAATTATCAGTAGCCTGCTTACGCTGTGCGGTACCAGCAGCAATTTGAGAAGGCAGCAGTCTGCTTGGCACAGAGTGTACCAGAGAGGCACACCCTGTCTACAAAGCATCTGTTCAGGTATTAAGGCCATGCAGACAGTATGTGGCACAGATCCGGAAACCATGATAAGATTTAGTCCGAACTGGCTGAATCACATTTATATGAAGTAAAAAAAAAAAAAAAAAAGTAATAAATTCGTTCACACAACAAGATTCTTTTTATGTGCATTCTGAATGATTGATTTGAAGGACCCCAAACGGTTTGCACAGATATAGGTAATTGGCTCCTGAAAGTTTGTTTTTTTTTCCCAGAATTACTGCCGAGGCCCCCTTTCAACTACCCACCCTGATGCACAGGTGCTCGGGCAGGGGTGAAGTAACCGTGGAAATGTGTGTTTTCGCCAGGTCATGCAAGGAGCCGCCACCTGCTTCTACGCCTTCATTGGGTTCGACATCATCGCCACCACAGGGGAAGAGGCCAAGAGCCCCAACACCTCCATCCCCTATGCCATCACCGCCTCGCTGGTCACCTGCCTCACTGCCTATGTCTCTGTGAGTACCCAGCATGCCATTCAGGACCCCGTCTCTCCATTTGGGCTGGAATGATCTTCATGAAAACGCCATAGTCTTCCCATGCAAAACAAACACGGATGAAAGTGTTGCTGTCCGGGGTGTGCTGGGAACTGGATTCTGTTCAAAGCTGCGTGCAACTGGCTTGAGTCCAAAAGATTTCTCTGAACTTCTTTGAACTTCATGTCTGCCTGCATGAATTTGCTCAGGACTGCTGGCTTTCTGCTCACTAGGCTTAACGAGACATATTCATCCCTACTCTTGGTTGCCATACTTACATAATAATACAATGGGGCTGTTGCTCTGCAGACAGTCATACTGCCACCTAGAGCCCCTTTGGAGCAGGTCTGACCAACCTTTGGGAATCTTCTAGAAACCAGAAGATCTCTGCTTTATTTCCCACCCTGTTCCCCCCACCCCCTCCCCCGGGTCAAAGGCATCATGGTTGACTGTTAGACTCACTAACATCTACCAATCTACACATTCCTGTGCTGTTGCCTCACCCAACTACCTGCCATCTTTCGCAGGTTGAGTTTTAGCTTTTTGTCTGCACGCATTGACCTTTCGTCTTGTGCTCTCTGTTAACAGCATTAAATTCCTAACTAATTTCCTATTCAAATTTTGATCTCAAAAGCCATACAACAGTTGGGTAGATGCTGGGTCCCTGAAGGAATTTGCAACCTTGCAGACATGTGGCCTGGAAGCGAGCTTCGGGGGATACTCTCAATCCACCTCTCTCTGTCCCTCTCAGTTTCCCTCTCTCACACGCAGTCACCTCCCTTTAATCCGTAACAGAAGGGATTAAGGGTTTATGGCTTCCGGAAAGTTCAGTCAACTCAGAGTGGTGAGTGGGCCCAGAGCCCAGTGTAGGTTTTGGCATGCATTACCGATGTGGGAACATGTGGGCTGGCCATAGACCACGCCCACAGGAGTAGACCACACCCACTGAGCCACACCCATAAAACTGAACCACACCCAATTCACAGGGCCATGCCTACACTTCTATGCCTGGCCCTCATGATTAGGCCGCCCCCACGTCACATGCTCAGTTGACATTAGTTGTCTACTCAGTAAGGCTGCGCCCCCATGACAAGCGGTGAATTTTTTTTCCAAATCGATTGAACTCCTAACAAAGCGGCATCCAATCAGATATAATGTAACGGGTAGGTCTGGCGATTTGGAAACCAAACCACTTAATGACCTGGAGGAGAAACTAATAATTGTATTGTCTCAGTACCCTGAATTATTTAACGTCACCTTATTGTCATATTTCGAAAAATTCTACTTGGAGGTTTATACATGCTGAGATAGGGATACCATGTTGGTTTTAGTAAGAATATTTAGCTAATAAAAAAGTAAATGTACTTATAAACACATTTTTTGATCCAACAGCAAGGAAACCAACAATGTGACTCATTTTATTTCAAGCTGAAAAACACTTTACAATGGCGCATAGTTTTATGGCACGTGCTCTTTCATGACGTAGTATTCACCTGTCCACCAGCAGGCTAGGAGTTTCAGAGACCGTTGAGCATCGTGGACCTTTGGAACACCTGAAATCCACCCCCTGAAGTATAGTTCTCTCCCCCATGAATCTGCAGGTGAGCGTCATACTGACCTTGATGGTGCCCTACAGTGAGATCGACGCAGACGCTCCCCTCATGGAGATGTTCTCCATTCACGGCTTCCAGGCAGCCAAGTACGTGGTGGCTGTGGGTTCGGTGGCCGGGCTGACAGTCAGCCTCCTCGGCTCGCTGTTCCCCATGCCGCGGGTCATCTACGCTATGGCCGGTGACGGCTTGCTTTTCAGGTGAGGAGCTTCAGGCTAAAGAAAAAGGTGGATATTTCATATCCAGAAAGTAGAAATCCAGACTTTTTTGTTTCACTCAACCAGTAGAGACTGTGACTTTTTATATTCATCTGGTTGGGTGAAACAAAATCATGGTCTGGATTTATCCCTATTTCTCTGGCCGTGACTGGTCCCAGTTGTGGTCTCTCAGTATCTTTCACAGCCTAGTCATTGTGGATCATTGAGTAAAAACAGACCTTGCTTGCATTTTGACGCGTTCCCTGCGCCTTCAGGTTCCTGGCACATGTCAGCAGCTACACGGAGACGCCAGTGGTGGCGTGTGTGGTTTCGGGCTTCCTGGCGGCCCTCCTGGGCCTCCTGGTGAGCCTGCGGGACCTGATCGAGATGATGTCCATCGGCACGCTGCTGGCCTACACGCTCGTGTCAGTGTGCGTGCTGCTGCTGCGCTACCAGCCCGAGGGCGACATCCACGGCTTTGTCAACTTCCTGTCGGAGGAGAGTGCCAAGAGGAAGGAGGGTGTGCTGGCCGAGTGTGAGAAGGAGGTGTGTTCGCCGGTCAGCGAAGCTGATGACTACGGCGGTGCGCCAGTCAACACTTGCGGGGCCAAGAACCTGCCCTCGCTGGGTGACAACGAGATGCTCATCGGCAAGCCCGACAAATCGGCCTACAACTCGAGCCACCCCAACTACGGCACAGTGGACATGGGGACGGGCATCGAGGCCGACGAGTCGGAGAGTCCCCACCTGCGGAAGCTGAAGAAGCTTCTTGGTCCACGGTATTATACCCTTCGCATTCGCCTGGGCCTTCCAAGCAAGATGGACCGGCCCACCCCTGCCACGGGCCACACAGTCACCACTTGTGTCGTCCTGCTCTTCGTCCTCATCTTCCTCTTCTGCTCCTTCATCATCTTCGGCTCCGACTACATTTCGGAAGGCAGTTGGTGGGCAGGGCTGCTGGTGGCACTGATGGTTCTGCTGGGCACCGGCCTGATCTTCGTCATCCTCCAGCAGCCCGAGAACCCCAAGAAGCTGCCCTACATGGCCCCCTGCGTGCCCTTCGTACCCGCCTGCGCCATGCTCGTCAATGTGTACCTCATGCTCAAGCTCTCTAGCATCACCTGGATCCGCTTCACCGTGTGGTGCTTCGTGGGTAAGTGCCATGCTTGCCTCGCCTCCTCTGGGGGGCGCCGCTGAACACTGCAAATAAACTGTGTCATCATGAGTGTCCATCACGCATCTGTCACAGGGATTTTGTCGGGTTTTATTGCTGACTGGCTGAAAACAAACCCATTTATGGCTAATGCTGCTTCCTGCACACTGCATGTTCATCTAGACTCACCCAGCTGCGGTCTGTGACCTTAGCATCACCCCCTCAAAGGATGGCACTGACTAATCCTTGTGTTTGTCTTTGTTTGCGTGTGCGTGCATGTGTGTGCCAGGCGTGCTCATCTACTTCGGCTATGGCATGTGGAACAGCACGCTGGAGATCACGGCGCGAGAAGAAGAGGTGCATGCCAGCACGTACCAGCGCTACGGGGCCGACGTGGACGAGGGCTTCGCCGCTGACGACGACCTCTACTCCGGTGGCGATGGTGGCCCGTTCCAGCCGTGGGGCGCCCCCAAGGATACCGGCTACTCCTTCGAGCAGCAGCAACAGCCGCCACTGGCGGCTGGCGGCGGAACCGACATTCGGACCTCCACACAGAGCAGCAGAGCCAAAAGCAAAGGCAAACCGGGCCACGGGTTCGAGGCCTTGATTGTGGACGATGAGCTCGACTACTCGCCAGAATGAGAACACGCTCAGGTGTCCTCCAGTGTCAGCCTGGCCTCCCATGGGCTAGAATGTTACCTCCAGCCCCCCCCCCCCCCATTTCGCAATTTGCTTACAGGCTGTTTTCTATTTTAAAGGTATATTGCCTTGATAGCTTGCGTGTTTTTCTGGATAAGTGTGAGTTAATTGGTGCCTAACGAGTCTGAAGCTAATACCTAATTGAACATTCTATCCATTCATTTGCCCCATAAGTCACCATGTGCCGTAGGAAGCACTGCACCAGAGCTGGACACAGATAAATTTTCTAATTTGTTTTTTTACTAAACTGCCAGATAGGCTTTGGCCAGAAGGGTAGAGGAGCAGGGTGCTGGCTTTACAGAGCCAAAAGGAAAAATGATTGGTTCAGGGAAATAACCAATCAGATTGTAGAGGAGGTGGGGCCAAGCCACTAGGGGAGGTGGGACCAACCAATCAGATGTCCTAGTTCCACCTCTTCTAGTTGCATGGACCCATCTCCTCTACAATCTGATTGGTTATCTCTCTGAATCATTTTTCTATCTGCCCTCAGAATATTTTTATAAGTAAAACACATTCTCCGATGCAGTCAAATTGGATGTCGAAAACTGCAAAGTGTTTAGTCTTTGCTGCCATAGTCAAGCCAAGCTGTTTATTTTCTTTTTATGCATTACAGCAAATTTGGTATTTTGTGGCATTTACAAAGACCCGTCATGATGAACCGCAGATGCCCTCAGACCCAGATAAGCTTAACTGAAAGCTTCACCACAGTGATTTCACTACATTTTCCCCCCTTTTTTTCCCTTCTAACGCTGCTCTCTTTAAAATGACATCTAGCCCAGGGGAGGGGGTGGGGGTTGGGGTGTGGGCGGGGGGAGGGCTGCCACAAATAGTAATTGGACTTTGCTTGCAATAGTGCCTTCATTTGTCAGTGTGAGCTTTTAACTTTTCCACTGTGCTGTCCGTGTTTTTAATTTATTTACGTATTATTTCTTTATTGGACAGTCACTCCCTGACTTTATTGGACAGTCAGGGAAGGTGGCAGGGGGGGTCATCCCGGGTGTTTTTTCTGTCAGTTTTGTTGGCTGTTTGTGTCGTTTCGAAGCCGGTCTCCTTGGTGCCGTCGTCAGTGGTGTCCTGCCCACGCGTCCTCCCGCTCTGGCTCCTGTCCCACTGACCCGCTCTGCCTTGGCCAAACGGGTGGCTACACATTGACTGTGCGACTCGACCGCGGTATGACCCCGCCCGGCTTGACGGTGTCTCCGCGGGGGAGGAGCGAGGGGAGGGGGCGGGGGGGTTGAAGCTGTGAGACTGTTTGCATGGATGTGGGGGTGGTGCATGAATGGGGAGTCCCTGTATGGCTTTGCGCTGGATGCTGCTTTCTGGAGTGTGCTGTTCTCTCAAGTTCCTTACTTCCTCCTCTGTGACTCAGGTGTTGTCAGGCAACTGTCTGGTACTCTCCCTGTTCTTTCTCATTTCCTCTCACTTGACCAGGTCCCACAAGACCCTCCCAAACGAGCCCCCCCCCCCCAAAGGGAGTCCCATGGATGCAAACCCATCATAGCAAGGGATACCGTGCCTGCTGAAATACAGTAAACTCACAGCACTGTTCTGCTTCTTGCCACCAACCCCATACTTTCAATTCAATTCAATTTATTTTTATATAGCGCCTTTCACAACAGAGTCATTACATGGATGTGTTGTGATACATAAAACGTCATTAGAGATATATACTTTGAAGCATAGTCTGAAAACGTTTCAGTTACACTCTAAGTTTCTTCTAATCTCACATGTTGGGGCAAGAGAGCGTGTATCCATGATTAGTAACAATGTCAAAGGTGGGAACCCAGTTACAATGTGGTGAAAATTTGACGCGGCCCCTTTAAGAGGTGACTATCTTACTTTAACCACACTGGCAGACTTTTTTGGGGACTCGTTTGTGATAAGTCTTGATGCTGTGCAGCTGTTTTTCTTCCCCTCTGTGGCAGTTTACTTAGCATGTCGGGATGCGCATGCCCGGTGCAGAATCCGTGTTGAATTGTTGCATGCGTGGTGACTAAATCAAGATGTATAACTCCTGTAAAATGTAGCAAATTGGGTGGGGGAGTTTGTTTGTTTTTGGGAACCGACCAGAGTCCCCCCTATTTTGCAGCCTTCTGTTTACAAAGTAAGCCAAAGTTTGCCATATTTTCTTTTCTTTTTTTTTTATTAATGTACCTGAACAAAGTAACCATAGAATTTCCATAGACTAGCCAATTAAAGGTGTGGTATGAAAATCAATGAAAAATAAAGAGGTATTTTTTTACAGGTGTTTAATAATTGCAGGTTGGATTCTTTCACCTAGACTGGCTCCAAGTGCATGTAGAGAGTGACCCTCTGCATAGCAGTGAAAGCATATATTTTTAAAGTCTTTCTAAAATAAGTCTCAGCCAAAGTCTATTAATTTCTTTTATGAATCACAGAACCTAGATCTAGATAATAGTAGGAAATATCTTAGTGGGGAGAAAGCTAAATTATATAAGCAAAAAGACCTATTTTATAAATATTTGTGCTGGGGAAAAAATAACTAGATGTTGCCACTATTGCTTTTAAAGTCAGCTACTATTTGCTTTATTTTTTGTCCTGGAAATCAAAATATATTGTGTTAACCTGGTACAGCTATCTCTCCTGGCAGACCACAAGGCTTTCGTTCACAAAATGTTATAACTTGCTTCCCCTGCAAATTCGGTGTTTATTTCTGCTGTATATTTTTTGCATTAATGGCATGCAGGTGTTTGTATTCGTATTTGTTTTGTTATTGTTTTCACTGTGTGTTTTTCCGCCCCTTTGGTGCACAGTGTACTGACATGTTGGTTATACCTAAGTTATTAACTGCAGGTGCCTGTAGAGTGGCTTTTACTTTGTCGTTGTCTGACGGTATGCCTTGTCTTACTACATGCCAAATAAATGTTTCGCAAAATGTGTACGTTTAGTAAAAAGCAGTCACCAGAGCAGTTCTCACTCATGTCCTGCATGACTGGGGCGGTTTGGATGCGACCGCATTACGCAGTTCCCGAAGAGGATTAGCTTAATGGCGGGTCCTTGGCACATCAGTGATGCGAAATCCACAGTGGAGGACCGCATCTCCGAGCTGTTTAACCCACTTCAGTTAGGTGACTGCGCTCTTTCTCATTTGGGGTTAAACAGGGCAGTTACTGCACGATTACTCTAACCGAAGTCTCATTTCTCCAACGAAATGGGCACCTTGGATGCCATCCATCCTTCTGTCCAAGCCCAGGCTGGCAGATCGAGGCGATGGCTTTGCGGCTCGGCGCATGTCTTGCGGCACCAAAGTCATGTGTAAGTGCATTTGTTCAGTACCCCACAAACATGCCCCCCCCCCCCCACAGCCCAAGCATCTCACAGCCATAGCTAGTGGGGTTAGGGGGTCAAGCATGATTCCCCCACTTTGGACAAAAGCAATGGGGCTTCCAGTCGCTCTGATTCAGGATAATTTATGCCGTGGTTCGGAAGACCTGTCAATCCGGGGTGCCGTTTCCCCACTCGGAACGCCTCGCATCTCCCCCGGATGAATCCTTGGAACGGAATGTGTCCAGATTAAGACTTTTTTTTCTGTCAGTGTTTTTTTTTTTTTTTTTAGCCCCCTGTATGCTTACAAACTACATTGCTTAAAATGTCCTCACACAAATGCGCACGCAGTGTAAGTTTTGGGGACAGTGTGTGAGTACGGGTCCTTCCTGGTCAGCGTTGCTCAGCAAGGTCGTCCCTAAACATGCAGCAAAACCCAAGTATAGACCAGGCACTTTCTTATCTATTTTATTGTTGAGACCTAAACATTCAAGATTTTTTTAATTATTAAATTAAAAAGCTAGGTCTGTATGTTTCAGTAATATAAGCCCCTATATATTTTTCTCTTAATTGTTTATCCCAAGGATAAACTGCGTCAGAGTTGTGCGTAACCAGATGTCTGTCACTTTAGTTCTCTTCTTTTCCTCTGAGACTGGCATCCATCCAAGGAGGGCCTGTGATCCTGTCATCCCTCACCCATTACGACTTCCTCAGCTTGAATGGAGCACTACTGTCACAATTTATTTGTTCGCCAGTATCATATACAAGGCCTCAAACATGATCATTTAAAAAAAAAAAAAATGCTGTTACGTTTATTCGCGGTACATTGAACCTGCACAATAAGCCACACTGACTGCTTTTTTTCTGTGAAAAACATTTTAATATATAATACAAACAGCATGTAACAAACGAAGTGTTGCAACAATAAATAAAATACATTTTTTATGTTAGCGTTAGAAAACTGGTTCGTGACGTTGAGCTTCGGAAGACGACAGTTACTGCAATTGCTTGAAGCAGCGCTCATACTGGGCGGCGCGATCACGGTCCACATGCTAACCGTACCCTCGAAATGTGGCTGTTCTCAGCAAAGATGTCCAGTAAATACCGACATATATTTCATTACGTTATTTTTTACTTCACAGGTACGTATCCCCCCAGAATATGTTTTACACGGTTTACTTAAAAAATGCTTTTGTTAGTCTTTTCTTTTTTTTTTTTGTTTACTGTACAATGCTTTAATTTTCTGAACAAAAGGAGAAGTCCTGAAAAAGATATATTTTTATTTTGTAGATGCGCCACATTTGCCACAGTACTGTTTGATCGGTAATTGGATGTCCACGCGTTACATGAAATCTGCAGTTTCGTAATTTTCAAGGAAACAAAAATCTCAAAAAATATACATTAATGACAAAATGTACAGTTTTTTCAAACAAAAATACTTTTTTGGTAGGAGAGCGATATCAAACGGTTGTTAAAAAAAGGGAAATCTTTCAACGCTATTCTCCTAAAGTGCCAGAGGCCTGCAATAAGGCATTACAAGATGGGTATTTTGGGCGCCCCCTAGCTTTGGCTGGATTCACCGGCAGGATTTACTTGCAGGAGCCCATTTCTCAGTGTCTGAAAATCTTAAGTCCATGGTGTTTCTCATAATTGCCTGTTACCCGATGTGTTATGTATTTATGTGTATGTGTGTGTGGTGGGTGGGATTAGGCAGAGCTGAGAACTGGAAAATTTGTTGTTTGAGTGTATGTGTGTAACTTTTGGAGGATGAGGTTTGTATCTGTAGGAGGGAGAGAGCGTTTGTAGGGGGCTTTGCTGCTGCTGGGAGCCCCGTCTCTCACACATGGGCGCTCTTGGCATGGTTGGCAGTGCCAGGGGGAGTGCTGACCGCCCCCTGTTTGGAGTAGTAGAAACGGTTTTCGTTGTACTGGGCCGGGGAGTCAGCAGAGCAGCAGCTGATCATGCAGCCGCCCAGGAGGCAGAAGGCAGAACCCACCCAGCCGGCGTACAGCGAGAATCCGAAGGACATCAGGCCCTGCTCATGGTGAGCTCCGATCGGGAACCACACGGTCGACACGATACCGCACATGGCTGGGGAGACAGAGACCGCTGTTAGTCACAGCGCACTGGAAGAGGACAGAGTCGCATAGGACAGCTTCATTGAGCATGCGAGTCATTTCAAGGGCTGGAACAGATCAGGTGACGCCTGTGTTATCCTACTAAGTTTGAGCAGGGACTCCACCCCAGTCACAGATAGTTTTGAGCAGTGTTTCGCAAGCCGGTCCTCAGGGACCCCCCAGTCAGTCTATGTTTTTGCTCTCTCCCAGCTTCCAGGAGCAAAAACGTGGACTGTCTGGCAGGAAGCTGAGAGGGAGCAAAAACGTGAACTGGCTAGTGTGCTTCAAGGACTGTTATGAAACACTGCCCTAGAACACACGGAGGCTTTGAGCCAAGTAATTCAATCCGGTAACCATTCTGATGTGAGAAATACAGGAATGGGGATATATTTCTTGAAATTTGTTCTGGTAAATTTTGATCTGTATTAAAGTCCCCCACCCTACTTTACGCCCCCATCTAACAAATATACAGGCTGCATATAATTAGACGAATGTAAACCACTTACCTACGAGCAGCACTAAGATGCCGCCGACCACGGATCGCCTGTTCTTGGCGC
Organism: Mormyrus proboscirostris; assembly: GCA_026779585.1. Lineage (NCBI taxonomy): Eukaryota > Metazoa > Chordata > Actinopteri > Osteoglossiformes > Mormyridae > Mormyrus > Mormyrus proboscirostris. The sequence goes on from JAODKF010000049.1 coordinate 4,381,806, forward strand.
TCTCCGGCTCGTTTCCCAGGTTAATGCAGGGCATGGACACCAGGACCAGGGCCACGGCGGGCAGCCCGAGGATCGAGGCGATGACCATGAGTGCGCGAGACGTCTGAATGTAGGCTGCGAACGAGGCGGACGAAATACAACCACGTGACTTTTTCAGTGACAAATGCTGACCAAATTATCATTTTAGCTTGTTTTTTAAAGTCGCGTTTAGAAAATACTGTGAATTTTGTACGATCCCGCTGGGTAAGTTACTGTATAGGTTAAGGCCCAACAGATCTCTCCACAACTGTTGATTTATTTATTTTGAAGACCATAATTCGACATGGAATTATTGTTTTGTAATAAAAACGATATATAACGTATTATGATTACAACGGGAACTGCGTATCCACCAGTGCTACTACTTGATTAAGTCATTTTGAAAGTATCCGGATTTTTATCACATGCGAGGCTGCTTATGACAACTCTTTGGTAATGTGATTTTTTTTAAACGCCGGATTAAATCATTCAAAATATATTTTCAAAATTATTAATTGCTAAATTCAACAATTGCGTGTATTTACATATAGTTTAATATTATGTGATTATACGGTATTATCTGTTCTTAAACTGGAATTCAAGGTAAAGAGGATAGTACGGTCAAACGTGACAAGTGTAAGGACGATATGTGGGTAATTACCAGGTAAATCGAGGATCTGGGTTAGCGATATGCAGTGGTAAAGTGCCGTAGAGATCACACAATCCGCCCACAAGCCTTTGGCTCCTAGTTCGTCCATTTTCTTGCAGGTGTTCATGCCATACTTGCAGGTGACGACCCAGTCATTGGTAGCTGTCGCGATGATTATCCCTATCCAGCCGATACAACTGACCATAAAGCCGCTGAACTGCAAACAGCTGTTGGCCATGGCAAGAAGAATTTGCGCGTTCGCAGCCGGAAAGATCGCAGGTTACTTATAATAAAATAAGTAGTCTAGGGAAAACAGGATTCTTGCGCAAAAATGTCCCTTTTATAATTAATCCAAAGAGCAAACAAAATATCACAGCGAGTAGTAGTAAGAATCCATCAGCTTGCGACGGTGTAACTGAAAATGTGAGGGTTATGGTATTGTCTCTGCTTTTATACCCAGTGGAAAAGCCCACGGAAACTTTAAACCAATAGTGAGGACAGGAGCGCATGTAACGGTAAGTCTGACCCCCTCCCCGCCCGAGTTATCTGCATTTCTATGGGCCTTCACATTGAATCTCGTTTTAAGATAGTTCTTGACTCCTCACGTCAACAGCCCCCTGAACATAAGTAAAACTGATAACAAACAAAAAGTTTAAACTTTTTCGTTGTTGTAAAATATGCAACTTAATTCGTTTTAAATGGGACACACAAAAGCAGCGGTTTCAATACGGGTGTTACTGGTATGCCTACGCAACCCCACTTTTTTAGTCATTACTGCCATCTGATGGTAAAATTCACACACTGCACGCACAATGGACCCACAATTTCAACCCGCGATTATAAAAGGACAGACACCCGGAGATGTACCAAGGTTCTACTTTATTTTTCATACCTCACTGTTACTTTGGAGAACACTGCACTACTGTTCTATAAAACAAAAGTATAAATACAATTAAAACTTATTTTTGTTATACATTCAAATCTCAGAGGAGAGTACAATGTAGTAACATAGAACAATATTTTGTTATATTAAAATTGTGCAAAACAGACACACAAATGTGCAATTTTAAGGTGCTATGATGAAAGTACAGATTCTGGCATTTTCACCCTCTTTATACGTCTATAATTACAACTAAATACTGTTAGTCACATTTGTATTCTCTAACAGAAAGCATGACGGTGGCTGGAACCAAACTAAGGTAAATTACTATACTCCTTAAAGTAAATCAATCACTCAAAAACGATCTTTCTTCCCTCCCTTCAAACACTCCAAACATGACAGGCGCTACATGGGACACGGCGCTCCCATTCACCCAGCCTTCCATATCCTAATGCAATTTAGCGTCCTTTACACGCACTTCCAGACATGACTGAATGACTTACGTCCAACGCGGAATGTGTGAGAGGCGCTTATCAAAAGCCTGAAGCGGCACAGCGCGGCACCGACGGCCGCCGCGACAATTCAGCCCACCAGTACGTGGGTGTCATTGTAAAATACAGAAAGACAAATGATCGAGAATAAACAATGCGACTGCATGCAGGCCAGTTAAGTCTGTTGAAAAAGAAAATTGCTACAGTAAAACATTAAGGTACTTCAGACAAAAAAGATACATTTTATTATTTCGAAAGCTTATATTTTTCATTTTTGTACAACTAACAACAAACGCAGTTGTATTGAATACATGATGGGCGTACATGTTGCCAAGGCCAAAGTTTGCTACGAGTCTGGAATGGTCCAGTCCAGCATCACTAATACTTGATAGCGATTCATAATACGCATAGTACCAACTGTTAGCCTGCCACACGCAGATCAATAAAATTTTCGTCTGCGTTTTCAGCTGCAAGTAAAATTTTCCCTGTTGCCATGAACTATTTTCCCTGTGAACCTATTTTCATGTACTGTTTTCTAAGTTATTCTCTCTCATTGTTTGGTTTTACGGACGAGTGAGAGAGGCGGAGGTTTCTATATCCATATATAGAAACCCCGCCCCCATTACATCGCTGCAAATTAATTTTGTAAAAAAAATTATAATAATAGTTACTGGTCCGTCAAAATCATGTGAAATTATTTCGTTAAACATGTTAATAGACATACCGTTGTAAGGCGTTTCATTCTAATAATATTCATTCTGATAATTTTTTTCTCTCCGTGTGGCTAGGCACACATTTAACATAAAGATCAATTTCAGCGATATCACCTCAAGTGACCCGACCCAGGCCATTTAAAGCGACAGAAAGTCAACTGAAACATCTATTGAATACATAAATGTTACGTTTTACACGGGAAACGCGTGCTGGATAGCTTTGGCACTTATAAATTAATTTGAGCGGTCGATTCGTGAGTCCTTCATGTCTATGATTTGAATGTAAATGATACCATTTACTGAATGTATCATATTAAATATAATATTAGCTTTCAGTTTTAAAAAGTGTTTCATAAAATGCAAATGTAAAATTAATGTTAAACATTACGATTAAATTAATATTAAATATTTTAATATAGTTTTATTTTATTTTAGTCATATCAGATAACCCCATCCTTCTATAATTATAAAACTTACTGTGTTAAGAATTGAAGGTAAAGACAATATTTCATATAAAAATTCAACATCTTTCCCTTTGAAGGAAATTACATAAAATGAAACAATAAAAACCTACGATGTTAGATGTGCATTTTTGTTGGAACAAAAGTGATAAAGCGGATAATTCATACTACATGAAGCTGTATTTTTAAAAACAGGCATATCAGAGATCACAGTTTGAGCCACTGTCTCGAGTTTTTTTTGTTTGTTTGTTTTCTTACAGAACGTGCAGCAGCTATCCTAAAGGACACTGAACACTCTTTAAACACATGGCAGGGGGAAGCACCTTCCATCCATGATCACAGGACTCAAACAGTAGCAGAAAAACCTATAGTGGTAAGACTTTGTATTGAAATGTAAATGAGTTTTTCATAAGTGCTGTTATATTTACATACATAATTAAAACCATAAAAAGTGTGATGCGCTATAAATCACTTGCTGACCTCTGAAATGTCCAGCACTGCCCTGGTTCTTACATACATTTTTGAAATTAGAAAAATATTTTCTGGAAGGGAAACTGCATTCATCCTTATGATGTTTTCTGCCATGACACTATATGAGGTACCTTCAGATGGTGGGGTCAGAAGATGCGGTCAACTGTTGTTTTACTTTATGCTTTACGCTTGACTACATGATCGCGTATTCATTTATCTCAAACGGGGAAAGGTATCTGTTGCCAAGGAAACATGCCACACATGAAACCTCGAATATTTACAAGGGTAGCTATGAATTACATCATTACAATGTCCCTGACAAATCGATTAACTCAACTGGATTCACACCTTTAGTTCCCAACCTCATTTTACCCCAAAGTCACATTTGAAGACTTGGATAACCTCTGAAGTAAGTGCACAAAATGACCTATGCCGTATTCATTATAAGACAGACCTCGACCCTCAGACGGACGTGTGGAAAAGGTAAGTATTGAGCGGACAGTCTTAAAATAATGTCCTAAGCTAATATAATAAATGCCTTTTGGTTTGAAAAAAAGTGAAATATGGTTACATAGAATACATTATGATGTAAAACTGTTTTTAAATGACTGTCATATTAGACAGAGCCTATAATATACATACTTTTACAATTTAAATGGATTTGTGTTAAATGCTACTAATGACGGACTAGCTCTTGCGAACACTTTATTGCACTGCATTGTGGGTAATTGTCTGATGCAGCGCAGTAGGTAAATGACTAGGAAAGTCTGACAGAAGAACAAACCTTGTTCTCTGAGGCAGAGCAGCAGACCAGCCAACTGGGACCAGGTCAACAGTCATCCATGCGAGCGCAGCCTCCAGCAGGGGGCAGTGCAAAGTGGGCCGGCCTGTTGCTAGGGCTCTTTCAGGGAATTGATGCAGGCGCAGATCTTGAGCGCCGGCCCCAGCTTTATGTTCATGGCGCCCATGAGGTGCTCCTCAGTGAGGAGTAGCAGGGCCTGGCCATCGATCTCCTGTGAGCGGAACTCCTCGGCAATGTCCTGGCACCCTACAAGCGGAGACGGGTACAGAATCAAGCCACACGGGGCCTTAGGAATGTTTACAAGAAATTACATTAAGCGTGTAATTTAGACCCCCTGCCTCTAGGTGGGGGTGTGGTAGTTTCAGCACCGCTACCTCCATTACCTGGCAAATTGTAGATGAAGCTCCAGACCTCCTCCACGCTCCACAGGGTGGGGTTAGAGGCTGGGACTGGCACCCCGTCCGAGCCATCCAAGGCCTCGTGGGGCCTCAGGTTCCGCTCCCGGACGCGCTCCCTCTCTGTCTGTAGCCGAAGCCGTGTCGTCATGGGAACAGGAGGCTCCTCCTCCTCCTCCTCGTCATCCTCCTCATGTGACGGCTGGTGTTCACCTCCGCTGCTGTACGGAGCTGCCACCTGCGGACAGGCGGACCCTGAGACGCTGACGACAAAGCGTCCGAAGGCCCCTCTGAAACCCGACTGCGGCAGCAGAGCTCCCCGCCCGCTCACCTGCCGTAGGAAGTGGTCCCGGGAGCCTCCGTCGATGCGGCGTGGGGGGCGCCCCCGCCTCCCATCCGTCCTCCGGGGCCAGCGCGCAGCTTTGTCTGCCTTCAGGAGTCCAATGCGTTTGGTGCAGCTGACGTTGAATCTGATATTAATGGAGACCAGTAAGACCAGCATCACTGGTGGGTTTGCAGAAGAACTTTATAATAGCTAAATAATGGCTGAGGCTATTAGATTATAAAATTAGATTTAACTTTCATCACATCCCATCAGGGGTACATTAAAGGGGATTTATTCAGGATCATTCCAATGGCCCCCAAGTGACAGGGGGCTTGCAAAATTTGGAACATAAATGGATTGGCCTGGGTTGGGGGCCTAAAATCTCTAGAGGCACTACTGCAAGACAGTGCTGCACTTTAGTGACTTTGATTTTGAAATCATTTCTCTTTTTGAGCCGACCTTCGGACGCAGGTCATGGAGCAGAACCGCTTGGACCTGAGGAACATGTGGGCGTAGCCCGTCTTGCCACAGAACTCGCACTGCAGCACCTCTGGCCGCTCTTCGGCCACACCTGCCAGGAGAAACACCTCCACGTTATACGGCGTCATGCCCCCCACTTGTGGCCTTACCTGCACAGATGAGGGGGAGGAGCAACTCACCATCCATGACGTCGCCCGCGGCGGCCACGCTGACGACCTCGTCACCATCCGAGTCGCTGGAGTTTTCCGGCTGCTCCGTGTCCATCATGGTGTCGCCGGGCTGGGCGCCGTTAGCCTTCGTCTCCTGGGCTTCAGGCAGTGTGGCCTGCTGGTCCACCCCCAGCGAAGAGCGGCTGACCTGCAGCGAATGATCATAGTGTATCCTGCAGCATCCGGAACTCCGACACCGACGAGGCCGACAATGACAACGTGGGTGTCTGGGCTGCTTTAACACTGGAGTCCTTACAGCGGTGATCTTAAGTAATCTCAGAACTCCCACATTTCTCTGGATTAGAACCACCATACTTGAGCCAAATTCTTGCCAAATCACTCTGCAACCAGTTTTAATGGCTACACCATTAATGACTGGCGGGCCTTGGGCTTTTGCCAATATACCACAGCGGCAGCAAGTTTGTACCACACATGGCTCCCTCTTGTGGACATACCGGGAACGGCTCCAGCCCCTCTTGGATGACGAAGCCCTCAATGAGGTGTGTGAGGATGTGGGGTTTAACGATCGCCTGTGGGGGCTGGCTCTCAGGGCCCCTTGGTAGGCTGGCTGGGGGGTGCTTGCTGACGCTTCTTACCACGGCCGGGAGGAGGGGAGGGGGGGAACGGTTGATATAAGGGGGGTCCCCGGAGGATCGTATCACAGAGGCGTTGCCGGTTGACGGTACGCAGGAGAAGCCAGAAACAGCTGGAGAAACAAAGGATAGTTTCACCACACTGGGTCTCCATCGCTCCAGACTGGCAAAAGACAAACAGCATCGACTCAGCATTCTAAGTACCTGTGCAGTCATCCGAATGGGTGGAGACATCATTGCAGTTCCTCTCTAAGTCAGCAGATGGCGACAGAGTCGGCGGTGTCGGGGTTCTGTTCCGCTGTGGACTGCTGAGTCGGTCCTCCCGCGCGTCTGCCGTGCAAATCCCCTCCACCTTGCAGAGCTGCTGGGCTGGCTACCCAGCATGCAACACATGCCAAACTGTCACACACAAGCTCACTATGCCGTTCGCTTTCTAGAATTAAGAAACTACAACTTAACGGGGATGAGAGAATGTGAGAAGCGTGTAATGTAGGGGGTGTCTTTTGACACTTTGAAATGGGTGGTATGCACAAGAGGACCCATGAACCCACAGTTCTGTGCTGGGTATCGTCTTACGCTGCCTTTCATTTGAACTCAGAAGTCGGAAAGTCCAAGTTCCTATTCAGAAATTTCAACTGGAACGCTGACATCGGCTCACAGTTAACTGGGCTATAACTGCGGCCTGTTTCAGAAAGAATTATTTCTTGCTGAGCCAGATAATTTGTCAGATTTTAAGCAGTGTGGACTAAATGTAAGTGGACTAAGATAAAATCCATTTAAACTGGAGTCCCTTAAATCTGACAAGTTATCCAGCTGAGCAAAAAATCCCGGTATTGCTATATTGTGGCTTGTTGTATTAGAACGTGATTTCGAGTGTGACGTCATTCCCAGCTCTGATTTCCGACCTCCAAGGTAAATGGAAGGCAGCATCTTCCTGGTTGCTGGGGAGGCCCTGAGGGACTCACCAGCGGGGCCTCTGCTGGAACGATCGGCTGCACCTTCAGGTCAACGGCGATGGTCTGCGGCGGTGGGAGATTCTGGAACGGCATCTGGACCAGCGCCTCGGCCACCGGAAGCTCCTCCTCGGAGAGCAGCATTTGGCCCGACTGTGCGGCCAGGGCCTGCACCGACTGCAGGGAGAGGCGCTGCAATGAGGGGGGGGGCGGCACAGGGGGCTGGGACACCTGGGTCAAGGGCACCGGGCTGGACATCGGTGCAGACTGAGGGAGGGGCTCTGGATCAAGATGTGAGGGGCCGGACACCAGGACCGGAGGCTGGGGTTGGATGATGAGGGTAGGCGACTGGCAGGTGGGTGACTGGGGTGCCGCCGTGGACACGACCACCGTTTCCGGAAGCACAGGCTCAGAGTTAGAGGGTGGAGGGAGGGAGACTGTGTTATGCTGCGACTGGATCGTCCCTGGGGTGGGCGTGTCCAGAGTCGGGACGGACAGGCCATGCTGACAAGGGGGAGTCTCCTGCGCAGTGACCCGCAGGGCGATGTGCTGGACGTGCCGGTGGGAGGCGGTGGGCTGCTGGATAATAAGCTGGTGGTGCGCCCCCTTGTGGCCAGGCGTGCAGTGCAACTGGTGCTTCACCAGCGACTGAGACTGAACTGCTGAGTACGGACCTGACATGAAAAACAAGTGTCAGAAACATGTTAAACATGCAGAAAACACATTGAGATCGTTTTTAATGTGTCTCCTCTGGGCAGTTTTACTCCTTTACCTAAGATAGTGGTTGTGAACCAGCCTAAACTGGAAGAACTTACTAGGTACTACTAGCTGATGGGCAGGCGGTAACCGGGAGACGTCGTTGCCGCGGGTTTCAGTTCCGGGACCGTCTGCAGTGGCGTCCGGCTGCTGAATGTTCCCCGGGGTTCCTGTAGGGCTCTTAGGAAGGGGGGACGCCACCATTTGTCCTTGCGTGGTGGTCTTCAGTGGGTCATTGTGGGCTGCGGGTGTGCTGCCAGGGGGCTGGGTGCGGAGGGCCAGACTGTGGACCTGAGCGAGGGGGGGATGGCTGCAGTATCAGCACCACCAAGTGGAAATCTGCCTTTAACAGCATATACAGCTCCAGGAGACACAACCATCTTTACCAGTACGACCACCAAAAATGGGCCTGAGCCGCACTCCTGATTGGATACCCTCTGGCCCCTCCCTATAGGGGACGTCACACACACACACGCGCACACACACGCACACACCTGAGTGGAGGCGGAGGACACCACTGGGAGCTCAGGCTGCACCGTCGTCATGGTGGCGGCAGGCGTGAGGATCAGCTGACAGATAGATGGAGACGATACCGGCGTGAGAGGGAGCGAGCGTCAGATGAACAAATCCTCAGTGTTCATCTCAATCTCTGTGATCTGACTTTTTCCTGCTACCCTTCTCCTTCCTGCTAAACGCTTATCACTTTGCTATATTAAAAATATGATTTAACCTAGAGCTCAAGAAAACCTAAAATGAATACTCCCCATACCTGTAACAGCTAAATGATATAGCACAGGGGTCTCCAACTCCAGTCCTGGAGAGCTACTATCCAGTAGGTTTTCGATCCTACCTGGCTTCTGATGAGCCACACCTTTTCCTGGTATTTACCTGAGAACTAGTGCGGCTCATCGGAAGCCAGGTAGGGTAGAAAACCTACTGGATAGTAGCTCTCCAGGACCGGAGTTGGAGACCCCAGATATAGCATATGCAATGGTGTCTATATATATGGAGGTGTTGAGTGGCTCAGTGGGTTAGAATGCAGTGTCTGATCAGCAGGTTGTCGGTTCAAAACCTGGATTCAGAATAGTGATTCCCCCCTTGGGCCCCTGAGTAAGGCCCCTAACTCCCAATTACCCAGGTACTGCCTGACCCTGCTTCCTATCCTTTAGATACATATGTCTGCCAACTAACTTAATAATAAATTGCATAGCGATCTGGAAAACATCTGTGGAATCATAAAAGACCTTTAGCACGTCAGCTAACAGCGCAACCGCTAAGGAAACGCTTATCATAGGCATGACTAATATTTCTCTCACATACTGGACAGAAACAGGAAACGCAGGCTAGCTTCTAGAAATGTAGGTCTGTGCTCCCCTTGTGAATTTCCGCGTGTCTGAGAGCCGTCACGGGGGGATGCCCTCCTGCCCTGTGCAGAATGCTGCACTTCACTCGACCCACTCGCATGATAATCCGACGTCTGTCACCATGTAATGACAACAGCACTGGATACATGACATCATAACTGGTGAATACTAGATATAATATCATACTGCTCATCTGACAACTGCAACTTCATGACTTACACATCCATACCACTGGGCCTGACTTACACCTTTAAATTCACACACTATGTTTCATGCTGTTTCACTATGTATTAATCTGGCCTCTAAATTCTACATAAGAGATTCACCTTTTTAAGCCGTTTTCCATCCACAGCAGGGGTGGAATCAGCGTCAGAAGTGACGCGTAAACCTCAGATCATTTAACATTCAGGTCATGTGTATAGAATTTGAATCTTTATGGAACATGTAACGTCTGGTAGCAAAATGACCATACGGCGGAATGTGAGTCCATTTTCTGTGATGTGACATTTACAGAAGGGTCACCCAGATTTAAAAAAAAAAAAAAAAAAAGCCCACATATGTAGGGGAAAACCTTTGGAGATGCAGAGACTGCAAACTGCCCTAGATTCTCCTAAGTTCGCTTTGCATGCTACCTGTGATGTCACAGAGTGACTAATTCCTGAAGATAAAATCGGAAACGGTAATAGATTTTGGAGGCGTTGAATAATACATGTGGTACAGTCTCAAAAACGCTGGGGCTGTAACTCCACTCTCAAAATTATTACATTTGCAAATGCCTTAATGACTGCGCCACCTGCTGGCTGCTATCGTACCATTTGTGTCCGTAGATACACCTGGGCCTGGCTACAAGCAGGCGAGCCATTGCCCAGCAGCATGGCCTGCTGGGATACTGTGCCCCCGCTGGTTGAGGAGCTGCCGCTCTGCGTTCGGCCAATCAGCTGCTGCGTCACTGGAGCGGCAGGAAGTGTGATCTAGGGAGGACATAGATTTGATGTTTTCATTGGTTAATGAACAGGAACAGGTGAGTGTGTGAGCCTAAGGCTTGGTTACATCATTTTAAAGAAGCACTATCAAACCAAGCTGTACAGGATGTGATGCATGGGGAAAAAAATTCACATGGACAGGAAGTTTAGCGACCATTTCTGTGTGTTCCCTTGTCTGTGGCCCACAGTCTCTGGCCTTCAGGGGAAGCTGTTCACGCCTCAATCGGGAATTCAGGTGAGGATGTTGGCTGAGCTGGGATGGCAGAAAACTGCTGAAGATTCTAAGAATGTCTGAAAACTAACATTATATGGACAAAAGCATTGGGACACACCTCTTAATCGCTGAATTCATGTGTTTCATTCAGACCCATTGCCACAGGTGTATAAAATCAAACATCTGGGCATGCAGTCAGGTTTACAAAAATTTGTGAAAGACTGGATTGTTCTGAAAGGCTCGGTGAATTAAAGTGTGGTACTGTCATAGGATGGCACCTTTGTAATAAGTCAGTGCGTGAAATTTCTTTTCTGCTAGATATTCCACGGTTATTGCAAAGTGGAAGCGTTTAGGAACAACAGCCATGCAGTGTCAGACCACATAAAGTAACAGAGCGAGTTTGCTGAGTGCTGAGGCGTATAGTGTGTAAAAGTCACCAATGCTCTGTTGACTCAGTAACTACACTTCTGGAATAGTTACAAACTTCCTTTGGCATTAACTGCAGCACAAAAACTGTGCCGGGAGCTTCACGGAATGGGCTTCCATGGCTGAGCAGCTGCATGAAATCCTTGTATCATCAAGCTCAGTGCCAAGTGTTAGATGTAGTGGTGTAAAGCACGTCACCACTGGACTCTGGAGCAATAGAAACGTGTTCTGTGGAGTGACGAATCACACTTCTCTGTCTCACAGTCTGATGGCCAAGTCTGGGTTTGGCAGATGCCAGGAGAACGTTACCTGCCTGACTGCACTGTACCAACTGTAAAGTTTGGTGGAGGAGGGTAATGGTATGGGGCTGTTTTTCAGGGGTTGGGCTAGACCCCTTAGCCCCAGTAAGGGGAACTCTTAATGCTTCAGCATACCGAGATGTTTTGAACGATTCTATGCTTCCAATTTTGTGGAAATAGTTTGGGGAAGGCGGCCCTTTTCTGTTCCAGCATGATTGTGCCCCAGTGCACAAAGCAAGATCTATGAAGACATGGTTTTGCGAGTTTGGTGTGGAAGAAATTGACTGGCCCGTGCAGAGCCCAGACCTCAACCCCATCAAACACCTTTGGGATGAACTAGAACAGAGATTGTAAACCAGGTCTTCACATCCAACATCAGTGCCTGACCTCACAAATGCTCGCTTGGATGAATGAGCAAAAATTCCCACAGACACTCCAAAGTCTTATGGAAAGCCTTCCCAGAAGAGTGGCAGCTGTTATAGCTGCAAAGGGGGGACCAAATCCATATTGATGCCTATGGATTGAGAATGGGATGTCATAAAGGTTCCTGTAGGTGTAGTGGCCAAGTGTCCCAATACTTTTGTCTATTTAGTGTATATGTAACCCGTGGGAGAGAAAGACAAGCAAGCTGGGAATATGGCTGAATGCTCAGTGAACAGGAGCAAAGAAGAGCAACTGACAGGTTTGGTACTAGAAGACTGTCTCCCCAGGCTCACCGAGGTCTGCGAGGCACCGGGCGACGGGGGCACACTCTCGCTGGGCGCGGGCGAGGAAGAAGGGGACTGCTTGCTTCCTGCAAGTGAGGCCTAAGAGGGAGAGACTTGATACGCCATCAGGCCGAAACAACAAGGCCGGCGGCAGCAAGCGAACTTCTGAACTTCCTGAAAGACTGAGCCGCCGTGGCGGACAGGAACAGCCAGCGCTGCTGTGGCCCCTGAGCAGACCCTGCTGAATAGGGGAGGGGGGGCAGGAACAGCCATTGGTCTCATTTACTGGGCTTAACCAGCAGTTTAATCAGTTTAAGTGACTGGAGTTGTTGGGCTGGTTATCATGAGAACTGAGGAGGAGAAGGTAGAGTAAAAAATGGATTACAGCAGGACCAGGGCTCTGCCAACCCTTTTCAGGGGCCCTTAGCAAAGTTTAATTAACCTAGTTGCCATTTGTCATCTCCTATCCCATCCTAAGAGGCTGATCAGATGAGAGCTCCCCCTGGTGGCCATTCCTGACCAAGATCACGTATGGCCTGCAGGTGGGGGGTGGGGGGGGTCCACACTGGACATGCACACACCTGCTGCACATTGGCCAGACTCTGCAGTTGGGTGCCAGCCAGGTGCTGCTGCTGCTGCTGCTGCAGGGCGGCAGTCTGGAGCATGAGGTGCTGTTGCTGCGCTGCATACATCTGCTGCAGGTACTGCGCTGCCATGCTCTGGGGCCGCTGCACGGCCTGCTGGATCACCTGGGGGGAGCGGAGGTGCGGTGAAACGTTGGAACGAGCATTACTGTTGTGTAGACTCAGTGGCTAGTTACCATAGGTGGAAAGTACAAATCCAGACCAGAGTTTTGTTTCAACCAACCAGATAATTATAAAGAGTCTCAGTCACGAAGTATGCAACTGGTTGGTTGGAACAAAATCTTGGTCTGGATTTGCACTTTCTGAACCTGAACGTTTCAGCTCTGCTATAGAGGACTGCAGTAACAACCCAAAGGTCATGAGTTCAAAACCCAAGGAGGCACAGATATTACCCCTTATAATATAATATATTATATTATATTGTAAATTATGACCCGTGCCTCTACTGTGAGTCACACTGGATAAAGGCGTCAGATTAATCAACAAATGTAAATGTAATGCTTGCTAATGCAAATAGAATAATCCTCCAAACAGCCTATTGTGTGGCTGAAACTGAATAATGATATATTCATATTGGTAACAGTATGTTATTCATTGTATGTTAATAACAGCACATGGTTTTCTATTTTTAAATAAGTTTTATAATATTTGCTCTGAAAACTGGTGTGAAAATCAGGCAGGTTTCGGGCAGCCCTGGTTTGGTCTTTTTTGTTTAGAAGAAGAGGCCAGCTTCCTTCACAGGGGTGGGGGAGGGCTGGAATGACTCACACCAGCGAGACCGCAGCTAAATGCACCACAAACCAGAAACCCTCACCACCAGTAGCCCCCGCTCACAGGCAGGGGGCAGACATGAGAAGGCGACACGAAGGTCAGCATGTGTGTCACCGTGACAACGACATGCAACATAACATTTGGCCCAACACCCACGTGGCCATCACAGGGCCGGCGGCCTACGGGCCAGGATCGTTACCTGAACCGCTTGCCGATCGGCGGGGATGCTGAACAGGGAGGTGGGGGGTGCGGTATTGCGGACAGGGGCGGAGGTGCTGGCCGGGCTGCTACCGGGGCTGCCTGTTGTCGTGGTGACGGTGGCACTCCTCTCCCCCTCCATCTTTGCCTGTGCTCAACCTGTCCGTGTGTCCGTGGTCGGGGTGGTCAGGGGGGTCGGGGGGGTCAGGTGGCTGGCTGAACACAGACAATTTGTGAGTCAGTTTGATGGTATATTGGCACGTGAAGTCCATGCCCAGTTCACCCCCAGGCTATCTATTCTATATAGCGTTTCTATATTTCTCATTTTCATCTTAAATTTCTAATCTGGAATCTAAATATTTATAATCAGAGTTGGAATCTGAAGCTAATGGTAAAATAGTGAAGTAAGTATATTGAGTAATAAATTCCAAAATGTGGATGGGTGTCGCAAACTGACTCAAAAATATTTACACATTCAGAAACTTCAGTAACCACTAACATACACACCACCCACGTGGCTTCGTAATGAATATTAACTTCTTTTAGAGCACCCTTCTGCCTTGGGACACAGGGGGAGGCATAGCTTATGACTTTGAGAAAGGGGCCAAGATTTGCTATATTTTATTGTCATGTTATTATTTGGATATAAATATTCTTATGCCTTGTGCCCTGTTGGGGTGGATCTGGTTATTATCGGGACATAGTCGAGGCTCACAGCACCCAGATAGGCGCGTAAAACAGCGGTTATACGGTAGGCCTCTTTCGGCCGCCTCATGTACATCAAGAAACGGTGATTTATCAAAACCATTATAAAGCGAAAAGCACATATTATCGTAAGCACTTCTAGCTCTTACATCCTGTATATAATTTTACTCGCTAGTTAAAATCTATGTTCGAGCATTTTCAAACATATTATTCGTTACCCAGTGAACACAAGCCATCGATGTGGGTGATTTCCCGAATTTGTTGTTTTAACAAACCATAAAATTAGAATATTTAGTAGTCTTTAATACTTTCAGGAAAACAAAACAAGTGCAAACAGGCCTAAATACTAGTAAAATGTGGGAATTTACTCAAATACGATGTTGCAGTATTACATAGCTACATTTTTAAATGCAGGCGTAACTATTTCAATCAACTCAACGGCCAGGTTAGTATTCATTTTATTAAATTTGAGGGTTGTAAATTATAGACACGAATGTCTATAAATCTCGTTTACCAAACTTTATTTTGTTAATCTGCTATTGTTATTCAAAATGACCAAAGCTTCCGCAATTTTACCCGGCTGTTTTTTTTTCCAATACAGAGCATTTTATGGCATTATTTGCTTAATATTTTGTAAATAAATAAAAATATATTATTTGCAAGCATTTTGCATTAATTTTTAAATTAATAATACATTACTGTTTATCACCTAAAAGCATGTATTGACAAAAAAAGGTAAATTATACAAATATATATACAAACGCAAAAAAATCATTGCTTTTGCAGAAAAGTATGCCCCTAAATGAGCTAAATTCATACACAGCCGAAGTGATACAGAAACATATCATTAATCTAGACAGATTTATACCTGGAGTATTAATAAAAATGTACAAATTAATAAGATTAATATGATTTGGAATGAACATATAGGCTACGTGTTAATATAGCACTGAACTGCAATGAGAGCAGAAAGACAATCAGTAACAGCAATTCGTCGACTAAAGCAGAAATTCCACAATAAATGTCCAATAATTATTTGTTTTAAGAGTCCCAAACACGACGTTAGCATGTTAGTTTTAAAACTCCTTTCTAAAAAATCAGACTGAATAAGGATTCTCCTGCATTCAATTCTGCTGGGAAATCAGACCAAAAGTGGACTAACTGGAGGTGAATTAAGTTCCGCAACACCTTTTTGTGCCAAAAACGGCCTTTTTCATATTCACTATTAACTGAAATAAACTTCTGTATCCAAATTTAATTGGCTGTTTTTTAAACTGACATGACGATTTCTGACAATCAAGCTTTTTCGAGTGACGTAAGTGGGCTAATACACGGACATTTCTATTAAGTTAGACATCAATTATAATGATTAAAATGAAGGTGAACATTAAATTACAGATTTACATATGCAAGTGCCCTTGGGATGACTCATATTTTTTTTTAATCTAAGCCGATGGCATTTTTCTTACACATATCTCTAAAATTACTTTTAGTTGTCCTACATTTGTAGTCATTAACATTTTAAAATAATCACATCCTGATAATTTGATAGAATTATTTCATGATTGATAAAAAATAACGTTTATACGATAGATAGGCTACGTCAGTTTAATTCGTGCCCTTTGCCGACATTTCAGGAACTTCCCGTTCAGGAACATGAAAATATAACATAAAAAGTGTCACCTACAGATGCTTGCGTAATATATGGAATGAGGTGTAAAACTTATGCTTCGGGTTAAATTCATGCACAAAAAGTTAGTCTGATGGCATCAGACTATTCAATTTAAATTGCGACAACAATAACAAAGACGCAACTGGAAAGCAAAACATAAATGACAAGATACAGTAAACTTTGGGAACTTATTGCTGGGTATCACAAACAGCCGGTAGGTTTAGTGCCATCTCATAGAATGCTCTCACAACCGTTGAACTAGAACGGTTACAGTATTAAAACTCTGATTAACAGGATTGCAAAGAAACTACAAGCGCGATCATATTTTTGAACTGCTGTAATGTATAGATTGAGCCTGAAACGGGAAGACCTGTCAGCGGGATTGCAGTAGCGCTCTCCGGATTGTAAAGACAAGTGTTTACCTGTAAAATTTATATAGCACGAGTTTTATTATGCCTAAAACACATGTAGGGACCTATAATTGAACATTCCACAGAACATAAAGGAAATATGATATTTGTGAACATATATAGTATACTACTTGCAAACATTAGTGCCATTCATAGGTTTAATTCTTGTTCCCAATACTAATGATTGATTCAATGAAAACAAATGTGATATAACCAATAGGTATTATCTCTCATTTTTCTGATGCATTTTTGCACCTCTTTACCGCCGCCACC
>JAODKF010000049.1:4410794-4422860 GCA_026779585.1 Mormyrus proboscirostris
CTCTCTCTCCTCCCCCCCTCTTTTCCTCATGATCAGTGTCTGATCAGTTCCTTTGTGTGCATTTACATCAGTGTATTTGGTGCATCAGGATGTATTTAAATGTTTAATTTTAATAATTTTGTCGGACACTCAGGGATTCTCTCGGCTATGGAAAGATAATGACCTTTGACATTCTCCTCACAGAGTCCATCTACAGGCGGGGTGCACGACGCTGGAGGAAGCTGTACTATGCCTACGGGCACGCCTTCCAGGCCAAGAGATTCAACAGGGTGACTGGCATCTTTTGTGCCACCTTAGTGCAATTCCCTGTGCTGTGTCATGTCATCATCATGTGACCAATGATAAGTGGTTTAAAAAAATCCTCAATGGTGACTGGCTGGTTGGCTTCCACCAAATAGCAGGATTTTTTAATGTTGAAAACAACTAAACAAGACAGGCGTGACACGCACAGCCACATATGCATTTCCCCACGTTTAAGATGGGTATTTTAAGGTGAGGGAGGGGGGACACTTTAAGTGTGATGTGACCATCAGTTTGTGTGAGCCCAGTGTGGCTGACCACTTCCTCTTCTCCTACCCCCACAGCGGGCGCACTGTGCAATCTGCACAGACCGCATCTGGGGTCTCGGTCGACAGGGTTACAAGTGCATCAACTGCAAGCTTCTCGTCCACAAGAAGTGTCACAAGTTGGTGACGGTGGAGTGCGGCAGGCACCCGGTACAGGTGAGCCCTGCCGCTGTGAAGCGCCTCGCGGTTTGGCGGCCCATTCCCCACTGTGCCGCCTGTCTGTCCTGTTTCTCACGACGGCTCTCTGTCCCCAGGATCCCATTATGAGATCGATGGGCCAGGCACCTGCCCCGGCTGATCCCCTGGAGCCAGGTGCGTCTGCGGGAACTTGCGTTTATATATGTGGACTAATCGCCCCGGTGATGATGACGAAGGACAAAACACTAGCAGACAGAACATTGTTAATAATAGAATACCTCTTTCAGATGTAACCGCACCAGACTTTTATAGGAAACCTCATCGTCGTGATGTCACCCCTAGCCCCAATATGGCAGATGGTGTTTTACTCTATTTTCTGTTTTTAGTATTATTTTGAAAATGTAATTTTTTTTTTTTTTTAGTGATCCCATACAAACTGTCAAGCGAGAGTCTGAACGACGACGGGGAAGAGAAAGAGGTAATGAATTGAAACACACTCCTCCCCCCCCCATCCCATCCAGAAGGGTAGCTCAGATGACGGCACTCATTGTCAATCTGACAGTGTCCTTCCTGCCAGACCGTGAGTGCGAATTGTCCGTCGTCACAGTGTGACACCTGTCTCGCCCGCCCGCTCGCAGCTCGGGGGGAGCTTGGTGAGGAAGTGTAGAGAACTGGAACAGCAAATCTTCTCTGATGGGGGGGGACAAGCTCCTCAGCCTGGCATTTAGTGGGAAAAGAGGTGACTCCGTACTAGACATGCTGCTGTTTGTTTCTGATAGACTAAGTGAAAGCTAAGGGTTTGATTGATCAAGAGTGTATGTTTGTGATGGCCAAGCTGATAAATAGGCCTTTGGTGGCAGGAGTTTTTCTGTGACCTCCAGTAGAGGTGACTGACTTGGAGAAACTGTCTCCCTGACCAGGCCATGAGCAGCAGGGAGACCGGCAAAGGGATGTCTAGCCTGGGCCTGGCGGACTTCGACCTGCTGCGGGTCATCGGGCGTGGGAGCTACGCCAAGGTGCTGCTGGTCCGGCTCCGGAGGACGGACCGCATCTATGCTATGAAGGTGGTGAAGAAGGAGCTGGTCAACGACGACGAGGTAGGCGCCGAATACCGGGACTGGCATACCGGGCTCGCCGATGGGAATGTGTGTGCTGTGTTTGGTAACGCCTCCCTGGCCCGCGGCAGGACATTGACTGGGTGCAGACAGAGAAGCATGTCTTCGAGCAGGCCTCAAACCACCCCTTCCTGGTGGGGCTGCACTCCTGTTTCCAGACGGAGAGCAGGTGAGCCCCCCCGCCACACCGGGGAGTCTGTTCAGCCTCATCCCTGTCGAGTTCTGAACGGTGACCAGCGTCATGGTCATTTGCCGAGGATCTGCTGTGCAAATGTAACAGCTGCTGGTGTTTGGTTCCCCGTCGTTACTGGTGTGAATTTTTGACCCAAAGCTACTTTGATAATGCTCTGGCAAGCCTGTAATGTAATTGCCATGCCCGATTACTTCGGTCAGTTATGCGGAACATTTTTTTTTTCCTAATCACAGTCAAGTGTTCTCTGGCTCCTTTTTCCGGAAGCAAATTCACATGAAGGCAGCCTTTGGCAGGGCTCGTCGATTTAGGCGATACGGCTAGAGCTTTGCCTGACGTGTTTTCCCAAGCTTTGTGCTGAACTTTGACCTCAGTCACATGACTTGTGCTTTGGTAGCATATACCTTACGCTCCTTCCTACAATGCCTTTCTACCAACTCAATAATTCCATTTTCTTTGCTAAAATGTCCTTTATAATTTGCATACTACGCACTGGGTGTGTTTTTGACCTTAAAATGGAAAGGCTATGCTTGTTTACTGGGTTATTGGTAATTATTTTTATTTTCAGTTTTTCTCTCTCGTTTGATTTTCTCTTCTTTCATTAACCACTATAGACCCTCATATCTTAGTCGAGAGAATGTATTGTGATTCCTCCGCCTTCCCTCCAGACTTTTCTTTGTCATTGAATACGTGAATGGGGGAGACCTGATGTTTCACATGCAGCGACAGCGGAAGCTTCCAGAAGAGCACGCCAGGTGAGACTTGAAGTCCCGAGAACAGAGCGGGCACTAAGACCTTGCACTAAACCAAGCGGCATCAAATCTGCCATTAACTTGTTGTGTTGTGAAAGCGTCCAAATGCCCTGAGCATTTAATCGCATTATGCCATTGGATAAATATTTCTTTACCGCTATATGACAATTTCCAAAAAAAAGTTATCGACCCGAGCGAACACTGGGTGAGATGGGTGTTTGTTATGCTTGAACTTTCAGGTTTTACTCAGCAGAAATCAGTCTGGCCTTAAACTACCTTCATGAGCACGGAATCATCTACAGGGACTTGAAACTGGACAACGTCTTGTTGGAGTCAGAAGGACACATCAAGCTCACGGATTACGGCATGTGCAAGGTCTGTGTGTGTCTCTGCTGCTCCTTGGCTGGCTGACTGGGTACATTATTCGCTCTTGCCTCTGGGTGCCATTTTGAACAGCTTTAGAGGGGAAAGCGGCGTCAAACGGGAAATGTCAGGAACACAGGCGCTGTTCCCAGGCGGGAAGGCGATACGAGCAGCTCTGGATCCTCAGAAGGGCCAGCTGCCAGACCGGAGTACATTTCGCCCGAGTGCCGATACGACCCTGGCAGACGTGGTGAAAAGGCTTCTGGGTAATCCAGGCAGCCCGCCAGGGGAGGGGGATCTGTGTGCTGATGGGAGCTTTGTGTTGCAGGAAGGCTTGCGGCCGGGAGACACGACCAGCACCTTTTGTGGAACACCCAACTACATCGCCCCCGAGATCCTGCGGGGAGAGGAATACGGTAGGGTATACATGCGTGTTTACATTCCTGCACACTTCACTAACACGCAAACACGCGGATATTGACTTTGGCTCCCCCCCTCCCCAGGTTTTAGCGTGGACTGGTGGGCGCTGGGGGTGCTCATGTTCGAGATGATGGCCGGCCGCTCGCCATTTGACATTGTGGGCAGCTCAGACAACCCCGACCAGAACACCGAGGACTACCTCTTCCAAGGTGCACATCCGCAGAGCCACATCATTCATATGATGGAGAAGCCCCAAACCGTGCTATGATATTAAATCTATATGTAAAGGTGTATGGAGCAGTCCAGTCAATTGAAGCTGCAGAAGATAGGGAGGAATATGTGGCTGAAACAAAGGCCAAATGCATCAATCTGGGTCCCTTGTTGAAGAATGAAACGGCTTTTGTAGAACTGTGGCTCAGGGCAAGTCTATTCCACCGCAGGCCAGTGTACTGCATTGTGGCTTCCAGCCCCTCAGATCAGGATGTGTTACATGATGTAGTTTAGGGAAACATGGATGTAGCATAGGGTTTGGTATCTGCTGGGTGTAGCTGCTGCCATTCTCCTTCATTCCATGTGGGCTCCTACCAAGGCAACTCATAGCTCACTGCTTTCTCTGAACTGTCTCAGTAATCCTGGAGAAACAGATCAGAATCCCCAGGTCCTTGTCAGTCAAGGCGGCCAGCGTGCTGAAAGGATTCCTCAACAAGGTATGGACAAGTCCATCCGATTACATCCGAATCGGGGAGCGATGTAGGATAACTGATACCCCTGTGGACACCCCCCTGCAGGAACCCAAGGAACGCCTTGGTTGTCATCCCCAGACTGGCTTCGCTGACATTCAAGGGCATCCCTTCTTCCGCAACGTGGACTGGGAGCTGGTGAGTCACGTCTCTCGCATCTTCACCAGCGCATTAAGATAGCAGATATCAGGATTTGCTGCGGGTTATTCTACAAAGCTCATTCAGGGCCTTTTTTGGAAATGCGAAGCTGGTATGGAGTTTAAAGGGACCTCGTCCTAATTTATTCTTAGGTCGTCGACCCACTTGCTTAATGTTTAACAGCTGTAGAAAATGTGAAAACTGTGGAAGACTGTTTAGATAAAATGTGTTCTTAAGGAAACTCCATCCATCTTCTGTAACAGCTTATCCTATTCAGGGTCACGGGGGGTCCAGAGCCTATCCTGAGTTCTATGAACGCAAGGCAGGGAACAACCTAGGATGGGGCACCAACCCATCACAGGGCACACAGACACACCAGTCATTCACAAATGCTTACCTACGGGCAATTTGATAACTCCAATAACCTCAGCATGTTTTTGGCTTGTGTGTGTATGTGGGGGAGGGTTGATTCGAACCCTGGTCCTAGAGGTGTGAAGCAACAGTGCTAAACAAGCAAACCGTAAAGGCTAATCTGACAGTCCTACCCAGCAACAAAGAATTTCTTGCAACCTCTGTGACGCAAATGACTAGACAGTCTTGTGTGACCGCTGTCTGTTTGGCCTGGAGGGCAGTGGAAAAGTGCTTATCAGCATGTGTCTGTCTGTGGTATCAGGTTTAACAGCCACAACCCTCCCCACCCACCACTAACCATGTGATGTCAGTAGCTGCATTACTGCTGAGTGCCTGCAGGGGGAGCGTCTAGGAAACGTGGCCCTGACAGCCACATCCCCGCTGCAGCGCTCTACTCGTCACAAGTCTCCTGCTGTATCAGATGGAGTTAATTTATTTAGGCAGGGAGAGGAGCTGCATGCATCTGGGCCAGCGGGCACCTTGCTGCAGATATGGGTATAACTTAAAAGCTGCTGGTGTAATT
This sequence comes from Mormyrus proboscirostris, assembly GCA_026779585.1. NCBI lineage: Eukaryota > Metazoa > Chordata > Actinopteri > Osteoglossiformes > Mormyridae > Mormyrus > Mormyrus proboscirostris. The sequence goes on from JAODKF010000049.1 coordinate 4,416,151, forward strand.
CCCAGGAGGCCCAGCTGAGGCACCCTTGAGAAAAATACTTAACCTGAATTGCTCCAGTAAAAATATCCACCCAAAAAGCCTGACACTACTACTTTTGGTATTTACATTAAATTTACATGGGTCACAGCTAGGAAGGCCCACACACTGCCTGGTCGCTGCATGGTCTGACAGCTTCCTCATTCTCTTCCTCTCTCTCTCTAACCACTATACAGATGGAGCATAAGCAGGTAGTCCCCCCTTTCAAGCCCAACATCTCCGGCGAGTTTGGCCTGGACAACTTCGACGCCCAGTTCACGAACGAGCCGATACAGCTCACACCTGACGACGAGTGAGTTGGCCGCACTCCTGTGGGCACCAGCTAGTCGCCTGGTGACAATAAGGCCAGAAAGTCGGCTGTTTTTGTCCAACTGTGGTATACGTTCCACATTCTAGTGCAGTGTTTCCCAATCTGGTCCTCAGTGACACACACACAGTCCATGTTGTCGCTCCCTGCCATACAGCTGGAAGGGAGCAAAAACGTGGACCTTCTGTGGGTCCCCGAGGACCGGGTCGGGAAGCACTGTTCTAGTGAGTTTGATTGCTGGAACGTTACTGGTTTCACTCAGTCAATTTACAATACTGGCGAATGTCAACAGAGTGGGAACTGCATCGACAGGGGTCCGTTTCAGGCGAAGTTCTTGTTCTGTTGTTCCGCAGCGACGTGGTCAGGAAGATCGACCAGTCCGAATTCGAGGGCTTTGAGTACATTAACCCGCTGCTGATGTCCGCTGAGGAGTGCGTGTGACGATGCGGCCGGCCCCCGCCGCCCTGGAGCCTCCGTCCTGCCCGCCTTGCCTGCCGCATCTCGCTGGCGTGTTTATCCTCCTCTGCTAATCGCCAAACCTCTCAGTCCCTGCCATTTGTAACCACTATCCCTAAAGTGTCACTTTTTTATTTTTATTATTGACTTTTGTATCCCATGAACTCGCTACTGCTTGTCTGGCCGTTAATGGCACTGTAACACTAATGACGCTGACATGGCCAGATAATGGAGACCAATGATTCGAGGTCATTTCCAGGTTACTTTGCCCAGGGAGGAAAACGTGCAGTATATAGGAAGCATGTTTGCAATTCTCAGCTGATGAGGGGGCTTGTATATTTTATGTCAGTTTGGGGTCTTCTTGAACTGTGTAAGCCTGAATATATGCAAACGGTTCAAGGCAAACACTCTTAGGAGACCCCCCCCCCCCCAAGTAACTTAAGTTCAGGACTTAATGAGGGAGGGAAACACTAAGTAAAAAAACAAAAAAGACGCTAAACTATTTCCATGTTTTTTATTTAATTAAAAGTCTATATGCAAAGTGCACAAGTGTTATGCTTGCCCTGGTTTGTTATAAGGACTAGAGCTGTCCACTCAGTGTGTGTGTGTGTGTGTGCGCGCGTGCAGCATAGCACACATTTTTAATTTTTAATTTTTTTTGTTAATCTATGAGTGTAAATTTTGAGCTCGCCTCAATAATGAAGAGTTGAAATCGCACAGCAGTCTAGAATGAAGGGATCACTCCTTTTGAAACTGAACAAAAGGACATTATCTCTACCCCCCCCCATGCCTGGAATCTGAGCGTAGCGGCGTCGCGGCTGGCTGTCCAAGCCGTCTTCGGTCACGCAGGACCAAACGCTCGGTTTCTGAGAGCGGGGAGAGCAAGTGCCCTCTCTGCCCCCGCTGGCAGATCCTTCACGTGTGGCTCAAGGTGAGACTTCTGTAGTTGTTGCAGAAGAACGAGGAATGCCTTCATTTCCCGTGATGTCTCACTTTGCCTTTCTTTTGCTGCTTTTTCATCTTTAAAAACACTTCTGCATGTTTGCATTTTTTTTTTTTTTTTAGTTTTAAGTTCAGTATTTTTTTTTTTCCCCCTTTTTATTTCTACGTGTTTTTCCCTATTGACTTAAATATTTTGGACGTAAATATTTTTGTGTACCTGTATATACATGTAGATGTCTCCTCAGATCAGTAAATATGAACATATGGTGTAAACCACAGTTATTTAGGAGTGATGTTTTAAGTGACTGCTGTAGGATGAAATTTCTCATTTTAAATTTGCCATTTTGAAGAAGCATGAGTTTTAGATCTCGACAAATTTGGTTTTCTGTTTGCTCCTCTTCCGAAACTGGGAAATTTCGTAGCAAGCAGGATGGCATCTAAAACATTAGCAATGTCTTTTGGGTTTTGAATATTTTCTCTTTCACATGTTAAATGTTTTATAAAAATCCATTGTTTTATAATTTTGTTTATGGGGTAACCTGTCTATGGAAAAAAATACTAAAAATAAATAAGGACTGGATGGGATTGTCAGTGCGGGTAAAATACTTCTGATTATTTGCCAAAATGTACTGCAGAGTTGATTCTGTTTTTATTCTTGCAATTTTTCCAAGGAGAAATTGATTTCTCCGCGCAGCCCATTGTGCCATACACACAAATTAAAGCACAGTTCTTTGCACGTCTTGGAAATTGCTGTAACTCTAGCCATTGGATAGATGCGCCCTGTGCTTCCTTCCAGGAAAGTTGCTCTAAATCAGTAGTGAACCCAGTTCTGGGTGCTGGAATTGCCTCTAAATGGGTAATTGATTTAGTCCCAGAACACTGTGTGAAGTGACATCCTCTCTTTAGGTGTGCTGCTTGTAGGCCAGCGGCTACTGTGATTCTTGCTGAGTGTTAGTATTTGATCTGTTCTGTCATTGAATACTCTGATTAACCAACTACCTTTCAAGCCCATACTTAGGTGAACATTGTGTGCTATTGATTGGCTGTGGGCTATGCAAGGAGTTGCGGAACTGAACTGCCTTTTTGCACAATTTATTTTTAATCAATCGTTGCTTGAGAGCTGTAACACTAGCAGTGGTGACTTGCCACTCAATTACCTTAATAAAGCAATTGGCAGATGACGGCGAATACCAAATACTCGCTTTTGAGATGTGGGATTTGATGGCCTTATATAATAAGGAATCCACCAAAAGTGAAAGGTCATTTCCTTTTTTTTTTTTTTTTGTTCAGCTTCAGTATTTTGGATGTTGACTGGGAAGGATTTTTTCTTAGCATGTGCTGAACTTAAAGCCTTTAGCTGATCATCTGCAGTGCCAGTTATAGCAATGCAAGCTCTCTGATCTTAAGATATGCATTATGTTGAACTAACACTGGTCTTGCAGCGAGGAGCGGCACAGAACAAATGGTTCGTCTTGCAAGGGTTGAATGAAGTCAGGCGAGTAAGTGCCAGACGATGTGTACAAGAGAAACTAACGCCAATAATGTAACGCACAAAGCAAGAAATTTGTGGCAAGCCCGCAAGGTAATCAAGTGGGACGTTCATTTTGTGGTTAAGGGGATAATCCGTTTATACATTTCAAAAACGAACTTAAATTTCGTATTTATTGCAGAGGAATCGGTAGCTGAAGATGCATGTAGACTCCTGTGACTGCCTCGTTTACATTTATTAAATTGCTTGTACAAGTGCTCCGCCTTGATTTTTTTATTGTAATTGGTACGCATAATAGTGATATAAAATCTTCCACTTTACTGGTATCTCTATTTTTTATCTTTGTAAACAACAGTATGAATAGGCCTGCAACCTTGACTTCAATACAGTTGTAAACTTTATGTTTTTTAAATGAAATTGAAACCAGACAAACCCGAAAAGCAACGCTATTACACAGTGTTGATTTGATGAAAGGAAGATATACATGGGCGGGCATGTATTGGGGATTACAGCGCACCGTCTGTTTTATTTGTTCATGGCTTCATTGCAAGAAAAAGATCTTGCTCTCCCGTGGGGAGAGAAATACGACGTGAGCATAATTCTTTGTTTCCGACGTGCTGGGATTTACAGACGGCAGAACACGAGAAACATGAGCCGTAGAGCACGAGTGGCGAATACTTGAGTATAACTATATTGTTCTGGAGCCATTCCTAGTGATTTAAATTAGGATAAACACAAATGCACACTTTGATTATAAGGGATTTATGTCTCCGGAGCGCTGTCCTCTCGGGGGTGCATTAGCACAGACTTCGGGAGCCTCTCAAAGTGACAGGCTGGAGATCTGCATAAGGTGTCCCAGTGGCATTTAGTTGGATGCCTGATCGGCCGTCTGCCACTATTTCCCTTGTTCTGCATAAAAATGATTTTGCATCAACGATTTTATAGAGTGCTTTCAACGAACAACTGACAGCAATAATAACAAACGGATTAATTAACCCCAGGGAACAGCAAGAGTGATTTCCTGCAAAAATCGATGGGTTCTGCTCATAGCTGTCGGTGCGCGTTGCTTTCATGACACATCTCTGATGCCTTTGCCATCAACATAAAGTGAACAGCAGCAAACCGACAAATTATGATTGCAATACTTATTTCATGTGAAATATTAAGAGAATTTCAGAATGACCCGAATCAAGGCAAAACAACAAAACACGAAAAACCTAGTGATTCAGAGGAGAAAAGTAAATGTGAATATTCTTGGACAGGGTGTGTAACACAAACTTACGTTGTTGGTTTTTTTTTATCACCATTCTCACCAAAACGTTTTGAATTGTTGAACACCTTTGTTTTAACTTTTAGCTCCTGCAACACTGCAGGATTTTCAGGTTTTGCAAGTGTTAAGACTGGAGTTTTTATTATGCTAATTAGCGGACTTCTGGGCGATACAAAATGTTAAATGCACAGCTTACATGTACTACCCAGCCCTCGCAGCATCAGTGTGCATCATCAACGGCTCTCATCAGTCGGCGTACGTGATTAGGTGTATTACCTGCAGCGTTAAGCCGAAATACCTGTGAACACTGTTCTGAGGGGGATCGATTCACCCTAAGAACACTGAACACGAGGAAATATACTGTCAGATGATGGGTGCCATTGTATTGGTAAGCTTTGACATGCAATGCAATACATTATGCTATATAAGATATAACCCTAAATAGCACATAGCAGTCCACAAACGCTGGTTCTAAAAATTTAACTGGGACCCAAGCCAACACGATAAATAAAAAATAAGGGTGGAAATGGCTAATTGCCTCGTTAAAAAGCCCCATACGTATTCACGGCACAATTTAATTTCCTACACATTATTTACTGTCTTACATTCAAATAAGCGCCGTCAGAACGTTTATTTTCCATTTGGAGCGCTGCTTCTGAGGGAAACGTGTGGGCTTCAATAACGAACGCACAACCTAGATCTGAGAACAGCATTTTTTTTGTTACAGGAAACCAAACCACTATTTGGGTAGAGTTAAAAAAATATCCCCAAAATGCTGTCCCTGATCATCCTTAGAACTTAATGTCGCACTTATGTGGGGGTGGTTTTGTCATACAAGCTAAAGACCGACGTTAGGGAATAAGAAATAATGCGGGAATGGAAAATGTATTTTGTCCCTAGCTGAAAGTAATGGGTGTTCCTTTAAAATGGCCTCTTTCCAGTGCAAGCCACTACGGGTTACTATAGTCAACTAGCGGTTATACTCAGGCAAGCCCGACTGCTACACGATCGCGCCGGAAACGGGGGCCACAGGCGCCCCGGCGACAGCGCTCCGACGGCCATCGCTGCCGGCCACCCCCCCCTCGCCTCCCCCAGCCCAGCCGCAGAGGTTCGCAGGCCCAGACTGCGAGACGGACGGACACCCCCGCAGTTTCCGTGACATGCCCGATCCGAGTGCGGCTGACGTAGCCAATCAGGCTGGGGCGTGACGTCGCGAGACGGCGGCGGTGTCTCTGGCTGCGTTTTGTTGACTGTCGGGCAGAGAGCGAAGGGGACGTACGTGGAACGGAATGGGAGCAGTGTCTGAGAAGGCAAGTCTCATTTTTTTTATTTATTTATTATTTATTAAAATGGTTGAAACGCATTATGGACCGTTTTGGTTTTACAGTTATGTCTGATAATCCGCCGTGGATTACTGAAGTGTTTTTTTCCCTTTTTCTTTAACATTTTTAATATCGGGCGACGGGGCTTCTTGGCAGCACGTTTACCTTGGTACCAGCCGCGGTGCCGGTCGCTCGCCAGTTAGCCAGCTGGCTACTGTTAGCTAGCGTGTTTAAAGGGCGCTTCGGGCGCCGCGGCGGTGAGCTGTGTCTAGCCGCACAGCTCGCAGGCTTTCCGATAAAAAAAACGGGTGAGCCTGGCGTAGGGGAACACCGGCGGGGCTCCCTGACGTCTGCTCGTCTGAGCGACAGGCGGGCGGGAGGTCCCCGTGTAGGTCTGGCTTAGCCTAGCCAGGGTGCTTCGACTCGGCTGCGAACGTGCGACGGTGGAGCTTCGGCCGAGGGGGCGCCGGGGGACGGGGAGGCGTGCGCGATGCCCTTGGTTTCTCTGTGTACGGGGTGGGGAGGTGGCGTGCGGCGGTTGACACGGGCGAAATAGACAGACACGGCTAAAACTGGCGTGAAAATCGGTGTCGCCCGACCAACGCAGCACAGGGCGACGTGGAAAAAAAAAGAAAGCGAAAAAGAGCACGCAGCCTGAAAAAGAAACGTCTCTCTGCGTCGGCCCTGTGCTGGGGGACTGTGTCCGCGTCAAGCCGGGGAGCCCCCATGATACCGCGCCGGCGCCTTATTCCAGCACCCGTTACGGTGAATTCAGCATTTATAAGGGCGGCGTTTGGCTCGCCTACTAGGCGAACCGTCTTTTATTTTTTAACCTTGAATTGCGGTCTATTCAGAAAATGAGAGGAGGGGAGGGAGGGGAGGGGAGGG
>JAODKF010000049.1:4443407-4458244 GCA_026779585.1 Mormyrus proboscirostris
CTAGTCTCCGTTTCACCTCCTCAGCATCCATTTTCGCATCTTTCTCGCGCTAATCGAAATGCATCACCTGACCACTCCTTTACTGCGCAAGCCCGAGCCCGGCCCGAGCCCGTGTAAAATGATAGAAATCAAGCCCGAACCCGACTCTAGTTTTCAGTACCGAAGATCACGCAAAATCTACCGATGAGACCGGCCAACGGCTTGTAAAAATTCCTAAGGGGCACCCCCCGTCGGCTACGCCCCCCGTTCGAGCGCCTGTCCCTCAAAACTTGTTTTTAATTCACCCTTAGATTGCTATTTTAAAACACTTCTGTGTTATGCTAAACAATTCAGAGCTGAGCATCAAGCGCAAAAGCTAAGTTTAAGACCAACATCACTTAAGCTAAAAAATAAACATATAGAATGTTTATTCTAAAATATTACTCTTACTGTATATAAAATAAATCAGAATTTCAGCAAGTCTGATATGGAGGCCATACATGGGAATATAGTATTTACATGTAAAATCCTTGAGCAGAAAAAATGAAGGCAAGACTTGCCCCCTGACATCACATTCCGTATTTCTAGTGTGACGTTTGATTATCTTAACAACCTTCATGCCTTGAGCAGAACATGTAATGTGGTACTACAGGAAAATTAAAAACGTCCAGTTTTAAAAAGCCGCGTATTTCAAGGACAATAAATTCCCAGACTTGTTACTGCAATGGTAAGAGCATAAGCCCCGAAGAGGCTGTATTTATTAAATAGAATTAAGTCCCGCTGGCATGCTGAGAAGGGGGTGATTCACAGATTCTGGGCAATCAAAAATGGGGTGAATGTTTTAATGGATTGCAGGCAGCCATGACTGGCTGGTAAGCAATGTCCAAGATGAGGTGAGTTATATCAAATCACGGACGCTGGTGGAACAGTGGCGGTTGACGAGATCATCCATCTCCAGCCACGAGTGTAATTGTGGGCGTGGCACCGCGGTCGCCGACCCGAAAGACCTGATACTCCAAGGTTTTCACAGGTGGCTTCTGTCCCAGATGCTACACCCTAGTCTCGGTCACCTGTGCCCGTAGGTGCTGCAGCGACACCATGCGCATCCAGATACCCGGAAAAAATGCTACGTTCCATTTCAACTCGGAATTTCTGAAGTTTCCTGTCGTAAATTTCAGCTGACACATCCCTTGAAGTCAGAATTCCTATTCGAAACGTCGGAGGAATCTACACAAACCCGACCTCAGAGTTTAGAAGGGCTGCGCGCTTTATCAACAGAAATGAAAGCTGTAGATATGTACTGTTTATTATCATTTACGTCTTATTTGAGGCTCATTTAATTGTTCGTACGCATAATACTGTCCAACCGCTATTTATGGACATTTTGCTAGGGTGTTTTATGCACAAAATACCCGGTAATGTGTTATCTACTAATAACAGTGGCTAACAATTAACCGGGCCTGTTGCAGAAAACCTGATTTCTTAGCTGGATAACTTGTCGGATTTAAGGTAGTCTGGACTAAATGTAAGGTAAAGGCCATTTAAATTGGGGTATGTTAAATCCAACAAGTTGTCCAGCTAAGTGAAAAATCCTGCTGTTTCAAACAAGTTCCTGGTATTTCTAAATGGCTTTATGATTTGTTGTACTGGACTAAGGTTAACTCGGATGTAACTTCATTCCCAGCTCTGACTTCTGAGATAAATGAAGCGCAGGAAAAATCCTAGCACGTAGGGGACCCATGTGCTGAGGAAGCCATGCAGGATTAGGCAGAGAACCTGCTTTCTAGACAGGGTGGCTCCTGGAGACATGCACTGTGGCTCCACCTGCACAGACCCAATGCGGCCAGGAACCTTTGTTTCCGTGAAGACTGGAGCTTGGAACCCTGGAACGCTGTTTATGAGAGCGCATGCGAGTGTTATCAGGAGCACGACAGAGACCTGGGCGCTCTGGGGGCTGTGGAACACCTGGCACGAGCTCAGCAGCAGGTATGGCTCCTCCTGGAACCCCAAGTAAAACTGGGAGACCAATGTGACATAGAGAAGGGCTGTAGTCCAGATGAGGCCAACACCCACGGCGTACCCTAGCTTCCGGGCCCAGTGCAGGGGCCGTGGGCGATGGGACAGGTTCCAGTAGTGGTCCAAGCCTATGAGGAAGAAGATGGGCCAGTGCATCAGGCCATAGGTGAAGCACGTGGTTTGAACCAGCAGGCAAATGTGGTGCGAAGTTAGACGCAGGCCGAGGATGGACACGTCTTCCAGGAGGTAGATGGCTGAGGTGCCGATGGCCAGGAGCGTGTCCGCCAGGGCCAAGGAGACACAGAGCAAACCAAGGAGACTTTGGCCCATATGGCGCCTGTGTAATACCACCACAGCCCAATCAAGCAAGCACTTCCCATTCAGAACCAGAACCAGGGAATATATGTCATTCTGCATGGTGCCACCTGCTGACATGTACTCCATAACGTCAGCAGGATCAGCCACCTGCATCCATAGGGAAAATCCACACTAAGCCAACATCTCAGAGATCCTTCTAGGAAACATGGATCTGCTTCAGTATTCAAGTGGAGTTTCAGTTAAGATTTACTTATCCATTGGAATAAAACAAATATTCAGAATCTGCTACTCCTGAGAAAAGCAATGAACTTAGCCATTCCCAACACGAATCCTTCAGAAAGTCAAATTCAGATGCAACTGATTTTCAGCCTGAAGGAGGTGATATTTTCATGCATTAATATGCATAATTTTTCCTTTGCTTTGAGTCATACTAATAAAATATGGCTTTTTATATCAGGAAAATATTTTCAATGTAATTTTTAAAAATCCCTGTGTGATACTGTCAAATGGTGAAATACTCCACGTGCAATAGATCTTAACGATCTAATCTAAATTAGATTGTTTTAAATGTAAGGTTCTTTAAAGTACCTCATACAAAAATATGAGCATGTCAAATTATGGTTTAACATCAGATATGCAGATTTTCACATACACAGATTTTCCCAGTAAGAATCCACAATCATTCAAATGCATCGAACTTTGTTAATTGTACTGTCAATTGAACTACGTGACTATATCAGCAAAAGGAAACTTCGGCTGAAAAATACATTGTTTATTAATAAAACAAAGTTCAAGTTCTGATCATTGAATGGGAAGACGGTAACAAATGTCACAAAAAACACAGTTGGTACAGACATAAAGGGGAATGTCAGAATGCTATGGTTTCATTTGAATTCAACACTAAGTGTTGCATTTTTTGCTCGTTCTTGACTCAGTGCTCTGGATGCGTGTTGAGAAATGTTCAAAAAGCTAAGCAAATGGTCAAACAATGCTCTGAAACGTTAAATAGAAACAAAACAGTACCTTTTATTCCCCTCACAAACTTTTAGTCACCCAACAGGTTTATGAGAACAAGCATTGAAAACACATATACATACCATCAACAATGAACATTTTTATGTTCACCACATACCCAAAGTGAAATTGCTCTGCACCCCGTGTAGGAAGTAGACATGGCCTTTTCTCCGTGAGATCATGTCCCTCATTTCTGGTTTGATATTTTGTGAAGGTGTAGTGTCAGCTTTGAATAAACTAGATGTGATGAAGCACTGAATTTTTGACAGCATCCAAGGCTAACATCAAAGTCATGTTATTGCAATAGCTTTCCTATCCTAAATAGAAAACATACAATCCAAAAAAACCTTAAGTTTTAATGACTTTTAAAAACTGCGTATTCCAAGACCAAACTCATTACTTGTTACATGCCCAAACTTGTCACTGCAATACAGAGATTCCATTGAGAGTGGAAACATCAACGCAGGTCTGTCCCTCTGAACGATGACCATCTATGTCTGGAAAGCCTGAAAAGAAATCCCAGTGGCAGAAGCCGTCTGTAAACATAACCCTTTCCTGATGGCACAGATCCCGGGTATAGCCCCACAAAGCCACGCTGATCAGGAAGCTGTTGAGGAAACAGAGCCAAGGGACATTCAGGTCCATGTATGCGGGAATGTTCACCCTCAGCACTAGGACGGCTACCTGCAGAAGCACGTAGGGGGCCCATGTGCTGAGGAAGCCATGCAGGATTAGGCAGAGAACCTGCTTTCTAGACAGGGTGGCTCCTGGAGACATGCACTGTGGCTCCACCTGCACAGACCCAATGCGGCCAGGAACCTTTGTTTCCGTGAAGACTGGAGCTTGGAACCCTGGAACGCTGTTTATGAGAGCGCATGCGAGTGTTATCAGGAGCACGACAGAGACCTGGGCGCTCTGGGGGCTGTGGAACACCTGGCACGAGCTCAGCAGCAGGTATGGCTCCTCCTGGAACCCCAAGTAAAACTGGGAGACCAATGTGACATAGAGAAGGGCTGTAGTCCAGATGAGGCCAACACCCACGGCGTACCCTAGCTTCCGGGCCCAGTGCAGGGGCCGTGGGCGATGGGACAGGTTCCAGTAGTGGTCCAAGCCTATGAGGAAGAAGATGGGCCAGTGCATCAGGCCATAGGTGAAGCACGTGGTTTGAACCAGCAGGCAAATGTGGTGCGAAGTTAGACGCAGGCCGAGGATGGACACGTCTTCCAGGAGGTAGATGGCTGAGGTGCCGATGGCCAGGAGCGTGTCCGCCAGGGCCAAGGAGACACAGAGCAAACCAAGGAGACTTTGGCCCATATGGCGCCTGTGTAATACCACCACAGCCCAATCAAGCAAGCACTTCCCATTCAGAACCAGAACCAGGGAATATATGTCATTCTGCATGGTGCCACCTGCTGACATGTACTCCATAACGTCAGCAGGATCAGCCACCTGCATCCATAGGGAAAATCCACACTAAGCCAACATCTCAGAGATCCTTCTAGGAAACATGCAACTGCTTCAGTATTCAAGTGGAGTTTCAGTTAAGATTTACTTATCAGCTGGAACAGAATAAATATTCTGAATCTGTCGCTCCTGCTGTAAGCAATAAATTGCTCCTCAACCGTCCACGACATCAGTCCTCCAGAAAGTCAAATTTAGATGCAAATGGTTTTCAACCTGGGGGAGATAATTATATTTATGCATTAATATACATAATTTCCCTTTAGTTTGCGGCATGCAACGTATGAATTCATTTATAGCAGTAAAATATAGCTTCCGTTTGGTTTTTCACTTGAAGCACTACGCTTTCGAAAGACCCTATAACAATCTAATGTCGAATTAGATCGCCGTAAACATTCAGGTTCTTTAAGGCACCTGACAGAAAACTATGAATGCCAGTAACTTCGTCCACAGCAATTTAAAGCCATCGAATTTTAATCACACTGCCATTTTAAGTCCGTCACTATATCTACTACGGGAAAATCGATTAAAATACATTATCAGTTTAAAAACATAAAACAATAAACGTTACAGTAAAACAATACAGTTGGTACAGACGAGAATGTGAATGTCACAACGTTGATATGTGAGTTTAAAATCCGCATGTTTCACGGTGCATTTTACGCTTTTACACTGCCTCCAATTAATATACGTTTACCTTAATTTATTTATTTAGTTGTGTGTCCCCCAATATCAAACTCTCTCCTACGCCATTGCTTGTACATTACTCTGTGCTCGGGAAGAATGTTATTAAAAGATACGTTTAAAACGCTTAGTGAATGATCGAATATCGCCCAGAAACTTATTGAAGAAATAAACTTCTGTACCGTTTCGTTTCACGCAGTTATATATAATCCCGAAACGGGTTTAAGCGAACCTGGATTAGATCCAAAGTTCTCAAAAGAAGTATGAATCATTATATGTTTATATGTATTATATATATTTTTTATTTTGTGTGTATTCGGCACGTACCTGAAATGAATGCACTCCACGACCTGTGTAGGAAGTACTCCTAATGCTGCTGTAAGGCGGTTTCAGGTCGCGTTAACAATGCGACTGCTCGCCTTAAATCTTTCAAGCAAGCCCCCCCCAACCATTACCTGCACCAAATTAAAGTGTGTGAGCCTTATACAAAAGAAAAGAATATTTTGTCCAGTTTTGGTTTATGTAGATTTTGAACGTTTTAAGGAATATATATATTTTACGTTTAAATTATTTTATAAACTGGGATAGGTCTGAAGATTTATCGAGTCAATTCAAAAATTCAACTTAAAAGTAGTTTAATTATATAGTTTAATTATATTTGTGTATTTAAAACAACACACATCGTTACACTTCGATTATGCTAGATAAACGGTTGCAAGATGGATGAAGGGATGCATGTCTGGCTCTATTACCTCAGCTGAGGTATTTTTCATCACTTTTATTTTTTCTTAACCTTCTATGCCACCAGTTTAACTTAATTTACGTGTGACAACCCGCATAATGAAACGTGATAAATGTAGGCGATTTTATAACGTGTTGGAAAGTGTTCGAAATGCACGCTGACGCCAACAACGTACTTGCAATTGCGGAACTTTTATGATGATATAATAACGAGAAGTGTTTTCTCGTAAAATAAAGACAAGTTTCGCAACCAAACCAGCCATGAAAACAACTTCCTGTTATAACTGCCCGCCCATACGCCTATATTAGCCAATGACATTACAGTCGTGATCTTTTTTTTTTTCCTTCCCCAATGTCCAATCATATTCTTCGGAGCACCATAGTTTGTCCTAGCTAAATGTAGCGGTGGTCGATGAATATAAAGTGTTGTATAAAAGGTAGCTAGCAATGTATATATTAAATATTAATAGCCCGTGACATTATACTTTCATTTTACAGTAACAGTAATATCGTGAATTGTTTGTAATGGCATGATTTAAATAATTTTCTCAAGGCTAATCCGTCAAATAAGCTAATTGCAATGAGCGAATGACATTTTTTAAAAAAACACTCCATGTCAGGTTACGTTTTTCCTATAAAATGAAGCACGTATGTAATTCTCGTCTGTGGAAGAATTGTATGCGAAAAACGGAACGATAAGCGTCGTTTGTCAGAATAATTGTGTTACTTTGCTCTCAGTGCTTTCTTGCAATGTTTACAAAAACATTCGCACAAAAACGTGAGGTCATATTGAGTAAGCATAATTTCTTAACGTTTTATGCAATAAACGCGTACGGCTTTCGCCAGAAAGATGCAGTGAGGCTCTAACCGCAATGTTAGGTAACTGCATGTCTCAACAGGAAGTTTGTGTCCCTTTCCCCCGTAAGTTCTCGGCGTGAGGATTTAATTCTGCTTTGCTGGATGGAAGGAGCGGAAGAGCTCGCACGACGCCCATCTACATCCACCGAGAAGGACAGCAGCCTAGCCGAACTGGTGAGACCTCCCAGGCAGAAGGGGAGGCAGGGCAGGTCGCCTAGGAGACGCCGCGACGCCAAGAGGCGCCTCGATGATCAGGGGCGGCAGCCCTGCGGGATGGAGAGACGGCGGTTACCGGGGCAACCGGAACACGCCGAACCTCCAGCATCCACAGCCGAGACAGCTGGCACTTCTCCGAAGAGATGGGATAGGTGCAGGTAGCCATGGCGACCACAGAAAATACTGTGACTCTCCCACATGACTGTATGAGTGCCAAACATGTTTACCTAATCACTGTATTAAGAGCTAAGAGTCCCATGGGGTACACTAGATCTGAACTGTTAAGCTGTCCTACATGAATCGCTTTCTGCTTAATTGCCACAGATTCTGTCATCTCTGGTGTCAGTAAGATGGAGATTATGGAAAAACTGTATATATGTTTTTATATGTCCTTAAGTGCTACAGAGGTGACATACATATGTTTCTCTGTGATGTCATTACAGGCGGGCACACTTTCTTCATGGACCATACCCAGCTACACATTTTGGACCTAAAGCTTGCATTCTTCCCAACCCCACCTCAGTCATGTAAGGCAACTAAATGCAAACATGAAAAAATAACCTTGCTTTTCCTGTCCCCTCTGTGTAACTGTGCAGCTGCGCTTTGAAAAACTTTGATTGTGTAAGTATGGCTTCATAGATAAGGGTGGTCTGTTTTGATTGGGTGGCTTTACCCCCCCCCCCGAATCTGGTGTTCTGATGACACCATGCTGTGCCGGGTAAGGGAGCGGCTCTCCAAACCGTCGGGCTCGGCTTCAAACCGGTGACCGCCGCCTGAGCACTATGCCTGCCTTCCACCCTCCTGAGCGCCAGAAGGGGAAATGGTAAACGCGAAAACAAGGAATCAGACTTGCAGAGTAACCTGGAGTTTGGACTCCACGCGAAGTTTATTTTAACATGCTTTGGTGGACATAGAATTTGGGGGGAGGGGCGATCCAAAAGGTGAGAGTGCAAATAAAGTGATTGTGAGGGAAATGATCCCTGTGTTATCTGTCAGAAAAAAATGTATAAACGGGACTGAGAAGCATTGGTGTGCATGAGGATTGGCTTACAGAGGAATGCATAGTCAAGTGTAAGGTCTGCAGAATGGCCTCTTCAGGTTGCCCCTACCTGTGTCTCCCTCAGGCATATCCAGGACCCTGCTAGCCAGCGCCTTACCTGGAATAAGCCTCCAGAACATGTCCTGGTCATCAGGAAGATTCGCGACAAGAACCTGTTGGAACCCTTCAAGGAGCTGTGCAAGTTCCTGATTGAGGTATTAGGGTGGGCTTTTATGTAGATTAGGGCTGTAGATATGAGTTGTTTGAGTGTGCAGTCTCATGCACACGTTGAGTTGATGCATCTGTACCTTGTTCCAGTCATGTCAGCATGTGTTTTACAATAGATTCGTGCATCGGTCTTATGTGCACTGTTGAGGATGCCATTGGCCTGTTCCAAAATAACTTTCACATTGATTATGCTGACAAGCACAGTACTTCCTTCCGCTCATATTGGTGTTTTATTATTCAATGAGCAACAGTATGATTTGATTATTATAGGTCTCCATGTTTTGTAAATTGCTGAAATATCAGTATTTTTGTTTACAGTTTGCAGCATTGGCATTTCAGGTCTACAAGCTATAAATCCAGACCAAGTTTTTGTTGCTACCAAATACCTGAGTACTCTGTGACTCTTTATGCTCAACTGGTTGGTAGGAATAAAATCTTGATCTGGACTTGTAGCTTCTAGACCTGAAATGCCCAACACTGACAATTTGTTTGGAGAAAGGAAGACAGAAATATTAAGTCCCTTAAACTGTAACTGGCAGTAAGGGAGAGTGAAGCTGTTCTTCTTCAGTGGGATTGTGGCGGTGGGGGGGTAGGCAAACCCAGGTGTTGCCATTTTAATACTGCAAACCCAAGTGATGTGGGGAGAACAGAATGCTTTTGGCAGACTGTTTGCACACATGCATATGATTGAAATCGCATTGAAATCTGTCACTGCAGAATTACACTTGGTATAAGCTGGCTACTCATTAGGTACACAAAGGCATATTCGAGGTTATGATGCACCGGGCCCCCCTAACGTTACTCCATTTTATTGGAGTGTAATTTGCCAGTTTGAGTTGTGATGGATGTTTTGTGTGTGCCAGACAGTACTTTTACTTGCACAGCTAAGTCAAGTTATGTTTATAGCTCTACTACGCCATTTAATCGGACTACTGTCCTTGTAGAGGAGTTGATTTATTGACCGAAGCATGATCGACTCCGATACAATAGGTGGCGATTTGGCTCCTTTCAGCCTGTTAGTATTGGTCCTTTTCCGGTTGACCTATTACGTCACAGACATAGAACGATAATGAAATTACTAATAATGGCTGCTTGGACTAATGAAGTTACACAAGTTTTAATTGCGATATGAAGTATGAAAGTGCAACATAAATTTCTCACAAACCCGTCTAGGAGTGATTTAAACAGCAAGGATGAAAATGATTATGATTGTCTCGGAGAAGACATGCAGCGCTCATGCATAGGGTGCGGAGCTAAATTTAAACTGATTCTAAAACGTATGCTAGATAATCTTGAAAATGAATAATTCTAAAAATTGTAAATCGGACAGTTTCACAGCGCTGTATATTTCGCACATGCTATACGTCTGCTGCTTCTGTTACTTCCGGGTCAAAGCCCAATTCTGGAGCATGCGCAGAGCGCCTAGACCAGTTTGAGTTTTTGTCGATTTGATTTTGTGTGGTTTTAGTAGTACTAACACATTTACATATACTTAAAGTACGGTTTTAGTCTTAGTGTTTATGTGCTATCATTTTAAATAATGTGACACACCTTTCACGCTCTTTCCTTTTTTGTTCAGCCTTTGCAGACAAACCTGTCAAGGCTTCTGTTTTCTCATTTTCATGCTGTGTTTTTTGCACGCCGAATCCTTGTCAGCTCAGCCGTGAGCCCCTGCAGTTGTACACCTGTACGAAGCGCCTACCCTTGGCCTTTAGACTTATTTGGCTAACGCTACGTGTGTTTTTTTGCCTTATTATATCTGCAACACAAACGTTAAAAGAGGAGTAGGATTGCATGATTCTAGGTGAAATATGCGTCACATTTTTCAACTTAGAAAACTACGATTTTCTCACGATTCTTGAGCAATATATTTCTATTTTTGTTATTATTTTGCATTGCGTTTTGTATTTATGAAGACGTAACAAACGTGTTTCTCTCTAGTATATGTATCGTTTAACATACCGATAGAGACAGCCAGTATTCACTACACGTACTGTAAGGGTTCTCAAAGTACCAGTCTGGGACGTGCTTATAATTATTTGTTAAATCTGGCTTCTAGATCTATTTCCAGTATAGTATATTTCCACAGAATGAAGAAACAGTGTAACCTTATTTCACTAATCTGCATTGGCAAGCATGAAACATGAAAAAAAACTAATATATATATTAGTTTTATATACAACAGCTGCCGTTAAAACTGGCTCATGGTGGGTGGGGCGCTGGTTAGTACTTATCAGTTTTTAGTCTCTGTGGAAAATGGTCGATCAATGTGCCAGATTGAATTAATTTACAAATGGTAAACTCTTGTCATGTATTACCGTAATTACACACACCAGTACCTTGGCACGGTGCTGTTTAGGGGACAGGACTGGATAATATTATTTTTAAACAGTTTTAAATTCCCTTGAGTGAACGCAAATGTGACTTTCCATGCGAGCAGTTAAAAATAATAGCGTTACGTGTTTTTTTTTAATTAAAGGACTGAACTGAAAGCCAGTTCATAAATCTTTGTTAACTTGCTTTGTGTTCAGCGCAAGTCTGCTTTATTGACAAATTTAATAATTGGCAGTTAGTAGAAATGAACGCTGAGTTACTTTTGTGATATTGTCGATTACCAACAGTATCATCGTTTTGCCAAGCCCCAGGGAGAATCTTTGGGAATCCCCCCCCCCCCCCATTCTCAGCAGTAGGAAGGGCCCCCCACACACACATCTCGGCCTGCTTTCAGGAGAAACAGCTGGTGGTCTACGTCGAGAAGAAGGTGGCAGATGACGCGACCTTGTCTCAGGACGAGACCTTCGGCGCCATCGGAAACCAGCTGTGTATCTTCAGAGAAGGTGAGGCACGTCGTGTTGGCGCAGAGGTCATGTGACAGATGTGACCACTTTGGTCATGTTCCACATTTATGGATGTTCATACTGCTCTTCTTAATGTCCTACAGGCTATGATGACATTTCGGACTGTATAGACCTGATCATCTGCCTGGGAGGGGACGGAACCTTGCTGTATGCATCCTCTCTGTTCCAGGTAATAACTGTATTCAGAAGGCTGCAATTATGGTGTTTTTGTGAGGCTGGGGGGAGGGTAGGTGGGGAACTGGGCGGTATGTTCGGGAAGCTACCAAAATAACTGAGTGGCAGGACTTGTATTCAGAGCGGTTGCCATAAGATTAGTTTACGGTTCCTTGAACTGCAAGGGTCCATCTATAGCAGGGTTCCCCAGTTCTGGTGCTGGGGGGCCAGAATACAGCACAGTTTTCAGATTTCCCTGCTCAGATATACGTACTAAACTTGGTTATTATCTGATCTGTTCGAGCAGATAAGTCTGCAAAACGTGCTGGATTCTGGCCCTCCATGACAGGGATTGTGGAAGCCAGGTTTGTGAATTTGATCATGTGCTGCATGCAGAAGATCTGGTATAGTAGCACATGGAAAAGGACAGTGCAAAAAAAAGACATGGATGCTCAGTTAAGTAGGTTGATTGAGGCATATGTCATTGTCATTGTCCAGCAGATTTACCTAGACGGGGTTGTTTGGTAAAGACCCATCAGGATGAGAGAGGGTGAGCATTCTCCCACGGTCCCCAGCTGATGAAAGAAGCCTACAGGCTTCGTACGCCAAAGAGTTCTTGAAACTCTTTTCAGATGTGGCTTTGCGTTCTCTTACCCCCCTCAGTGGCAAAAATACACAAACACGAAGCCAGTCTGAGTGATTCACTTCATTCTGTGGTGAAGCATTTCTGTTCCAATACAAGCAGAATGCTCTTCCATGACCTCAGGGCTGACCTAGAATCTGTGCAGAGAGGCTGCTCTTTTTGACGTCCCATTATTTTACTAGTCGTCTGGGACTGCATGCGTGCCTGAGAAAAAGCATGAGCCTCGCAGCCTCACTCTTTGCGGTTGTAGTCACATGCCGAGGTGTGGCACAGCAGATGGCTCGCTGCTCAGTCTAGTGGTTTTGTGGTATGTACTTGCCGTCTCATTCTCATGTAGACAGATAAAAATGGCTGTTTTTATGTCAATCATTATTGAGAATTGCACCATTCAAATGAGAATTGCACTAGGATAAATCATTCTTTCATTGTATTTCTATTTAAAAAGGTTTTAGCATTTCATATTTGAATTAAAAAATTGCATTTCTTTATGATTAAAAATAGTGTGATCATCATTAGATTGACACGTGGTGGTGCATATTAATAACACAAATACAGTTTTATTTTACAAGTAAATAAAAGGTAAATTATTAGGCACTATAATGTAATACATAATGTAAAAATATGTAATACAAAGAATAAAAGACATAAAAAGGGAGATTATTTTATTATCTTATTTGGTAGGTGTATACCTATCAGCAAAGCATTTGTAAAAATCTACATTACTAGCAAAATAAGTACTGAAATTGAAAATACTGACTGGATTTTACCCCCTTTAAGTACATACATGTATGAGAAGCCTGGTAACTGTGGTGTTATATTGAGTCTCTCTGTCTCCCTCCCTCTGAAGGGAAGTGTCCCCCCCGTCATGGCGTTCCATCTGGGCTCCCTGGGGTTCCTCATGCCGTTCAGGTTCGAGTCCTACAAGACGGAGGTGGCCAAGGTGTTTGAAGGTATGCTGCTTATGTGCCGGGTGATTTCCAGGGGTCGTGGCGAGTTTGGCTGCTTAAGCCAACTTTGTACTTTCTGCCCTGACTGTGTCTGCCTACTGAGCAGATCAGTTAATTTAGTTGTTATTTGTCTAGTTTTACTTGGCAATTTATCGCATTCTTTAAAAATAATTTACATGAAATGGAAAGAAATTCAATTTCGTAAGACATCTTAGCAGTACATTCTTATCGCTGGATAACAAACTTTTAACATCGCTGCATCCGTGTGCGTACATGTGTTATAAGTGTGGGTGTCTGTTTGTGACCGTGCAACTGTGTGTGTACATTTATGTGGTTGCATGCATGTGCGGGTGCATGTCTGTGTGCATATTTATGCTTATGTACTCGTGTGTATATGTATGTGTTTGTGCATGTGCAAGTGTATGTGTGTGCGCAGGTGTATGAATGCATGTGCGCATGTGTACGCACAGGTTTATGGATGCACGTGTGCATGTTTATGTACATGCACATGTTTATGAATGTGTTTATGCACACAAATGCTTGTGTGTATGCATGTATTTGCGTGTGTATGAGTGTTTTCATGCACGTGTAAGAACGCGTTTCCCTGTGTGCTCGCTTGTGTACATGCTTATGCATTTATGTGTTTGCACTTGTGCATTTTTACATATGTGTATGTGTTTGTGTGTCAATGTATGTCTGCATGCCCTCACAGGGAATGCAGCCATCACCCTGCGCAGTCGTCTGAAAGTGAAGGTGGTGAAGGGCACATCGCAGAAAATGCGTCAGTCTCATGTGGCGGAGAACGGCACCTCGTCCCCTATGGGGAACCCCCATGCTGGGGAGGACAGTGATGCCGGAAAGGTCACCCTGCAGCTGCAGGTAAGGGTGTCGCCAATGTTGGCATGTGAATCATGTTCCTCACAGTGTAGCAGAATGAGCAAATGCATGTTTGTGCTGGGCGGGGCCTCCGCGATCTTGTTTTGGGTTGGACCACAAGAAAAGACAAAAAGCAATGTGCAGAGCTATTTGTGCCTTTAATCTCCATGGTGATGGAGGCATGTTTTGTTTGTGTAGAAATTTCACTGACCTTGAAAGTCATCACATGGTGTCACGTCACTGATGCATTGTCGCATTTCAAGGTGACAAAGTAAATATAAAGATTCATTGATTAATCAGGGTTATTGTCCCAGGAATCTGAACCGATGAATGATGAAGAATGTTTTGTAAAGCAATGATAATTTAAACATATGCTAATGACCATTTAACATTGTGTCATTTTTCCAGGTTCTGAATGAGGTTGTGGTGGACAGAGGTCCTTCTTCCTACCTCTCCAACGTGGACCTGTATCTCGACGGCAGGCTGATCACCTCAGTGCAGGGCGATGGTATGTTTATGTCTGTTAAAATGGGAGTGTATGAACATAGCTAGTACGCATTCACTTTTAATAGTGATACGTGCGGCAATTGAGTAACAGCACGAATGCGTACGTATTTTATGTGCATTTGCGCCTCATTTTAACCTATTCTGCAAACAAAGTACGAATTAGTATATAAATGTTAAAAAGCACGGTAATATCAAATGTACGCATTTGTGCTGTCAGAGTGCGAGCAGCAGAGGTGGAGATTTCAGGTCCAGACCAGGATTTTGTTTCAACCAATCCTGGTCTGGACCTGAAATCTGCT
>JAODKF010000049.1:4527001-4548061 GCA_026779585.1 Mormyrus proboscirostris
CAACTCTAAAAGCTCAACTCGTCACAACAGGGGATGCCTTTTTCGGCATAACACCGGGAACATAACACCTGAGGAAACAAAAGAACAGAAACCTTAACAAGGCGCAGGGAACAGCACAGACACACAAAACTGGCACAAGGAGGATAACTCAAACAATAAACCACAAACCACAGGGAACACAGATAAGCACAAAGACACCAAAGATGGAAACACAGGACCAGGGAACCATAAAGCAGACGACGGAGGGACCACACCAGGGAATAAAAGCACAGAGGAAAGAGGAGGAAACACAGGAGGCACATAAGGACTACCAGGGGATGTGGGCACAGAAGGATGAGAATGACACACAGAAGGCACGAAGGACTGAAAAGAGGACGAAGGTACAGAGGGACACTGAAGAAACACGGGGGCACAAAGGGACTAATCAGAGATGAAGGCACAGGGAGAAAACGCAGGGGGTACCAAAGGATTAGAGGGCACTGAGGGACGAGGGTGAACCACAGGGGGCAAAAAGGGACCAGAGGGGAGCAACGGCACGGAGGGATGAGGAGCACACATGGAGGGCACGAAGGAACTCGAGGGGAACGATAGTGAAACAAGACTGGGAGTGAACACAGGAGTCAAGGGATCCAAGGGCAGGGGGCAACTGGGAGCTGAGGGGACCTTTGGTGGGCGTGAAGTAGAGCACGCTGGGGCAGCTGGTCTCTGTGCAGGGCCGGAACAGGGTCTGAGGGTGGCAAGGAAGCTGGCAAAGCAAGGAGATGGCGAGGAGGGAGCCGAGAGGGGGGCCACAGGCTGTCGAGAGGACACCAGCGTGGAACCCTCAGGCTGTCAAGAGGACACCAGCGTGGAACCCTCAGGCTGTTGCGAGGAAGCCAGCGGTTAGGCCAGGTCCAGCTGACAGGATGCCCTGGGTGAGGCCGAGTCCAACCGCCGAGATGGAGCCTGGGGTTGTGAAGGCATGCCAGGGAGTCGACCCCGACGTTAGTGCTCCCTCCCTCTCCTGGAGACAGAGAGGCAGCAACCCGGCCGTGAACCACCACGACGAGTTGCCAGTGGTGCCGGTGGTTGGTGTGACCCCCTGGAGGGGCCCACAGGTATGGTCAGGGTGATTTCCGAGGGGTCCCACTCCAGCTCCTCCTGTGTGGTGGAAGGAGAGGGGGTCAGGTCATTGGGGACCACCTCAGGGACTAAAGCTGAGGGAGCTGGGACCGGGGGGACAGAGGCCGCGTGGGGTGGAGTGTCGGCTGCTAAGACTGGAGCCGATGGGCAGGAGCCTCCGGGAATGCTGCAGGAGCCTCGAGGGACACCTCAGGGGCCTCCAGTGGAGCAGTCACTCCTGGCATAGGGACCCTGAGACCCCATGCAGGCACTGGGACCCCAGGGGGCTGAGCGGGGAGCACAGGAGTCACGGGGACCTGAGCAGGGAGCACAGGAGTCACGGGGACCTGAGCGGGGACCACAGGGAACTGAGCATGAGGTGGCACTGCCGGGACTTCGAGCGACGAAGCAGGACCAGCAGGAGGCACCACAGGAACCTCGGGGGGCGCTGCAGGAGGTACAGGAACCTCTGGGGGTTCTGTGGGAACGGCCAGATCCACAGGGGGTGCAGGCACCGGAGCCACCGTGGTAGCAGCTACAGGCGAGGCTTGAGCAGTGGCCATGGGTGGTGCCATAGTATAAGCCACGGGGAACAAGGCAGGGGCCGCTGAAGCCACGGGAGCCGGGGGCTTGGGCGGTGCCAGGATCAGTTCCTCTGGAGTGGCAGCCGTAACCGTGGTGGGCACAGCAACCGTAACCGTGGAGGGCACGACAGCCTCAGGAGGCGGTGCTGGGGCCGCCAAACCAGGAACCACAGGATGCGCCTGGACCACGGGGGACTGAGCGAGAGGTGCCGGGACCGCCTCGGGTGGCGCAGCAGCAGGGATCGCCTCAGGCGGTGCAGCAACAGGCGGAGGCCTAGGAGCTTCTGGAGGGGGTGCCGGGGCAGCGGGTGTAGCTGCAGGTGGCACCGGGGCAGGCAGGACAGGTGGAGCCAGCGAGACAGGCAGAACCACAGCAGGGACCGTCTTGGGTGAGGCAAGAACCTCAGAAGGCGGCGCCGGGACAGCGGCAACGGGCGGGACCATGGGTTCAGGTGGTGCAGCGGGGGGTGCCACAGCAACCACCGACTCTGGGCCAGCAGGGGGAGCCACAGCAGGTGCTGTCAGGCAAAGAACCACGGAGGGAGAAGTTGCAAGCTCTGGTACAGGAACCACAGGGGCGGCGCTGGAACCACCAGCACAGGAACCATGGGGGGCGAAGCTGCAGGAACCACCTGCTCCCCTGACTGAGGATTCCTACCTCGGTCTGATCAACGAGGTTATGTATTGGCTTGCCCAGACCGAAGTCAAGGAGGAACCCCTGCTTCAGGCTCGTGGGGGAGGTGCACGACAACTTACAGCGGCTAAGAAGCGGGGCTAATATGCGGAGGGTAGCTCTCACTAGCAGACTACGCTTTGGTCCACTTTTGGAGTTAGCAGAGGTTCCCCAGATGCCACCGCCTGCATCTGGACGATGGGAAAAAGAAGAGGGAAAAAACAAGAACTGAAAGACACGCAGGAGGAGTCTCTGGGGGCTATCTCTCCACCGCTTCCCCTGCTGCGTGTCAGGAGAAACCCCTCCCGATTCTAGATCTGATGGTGTTCAGGCATGCCGTCATACCCCCACCTGAACAACCGCCCACCGCTCTGCTGCCAGTATTGGCAGCTCACCCCTTTCTGGAGGACTCGATCCCACGGGTCCCCAGGTTCTCCAGACGGGCAGCACCCACTGCCAAGGTGCAATCCCCAGTGCCGCCCCCAGTGGTTCCTGTGCTGGCGGTTCCGGGGCCAACCCCCGTGGTTCCAGTGGCTGCAGCTTCAGCCCCCGTGGTTCCAGCGGCTGCAGCTTTGACCCCCGTGGCTCCTGTACCCACAGCTGCCCTTAACGCTGTTGCTCCTGGAGCTTTGCTCCTGGTCCCTACTGCTTTTGCGTCGCCCCCAGAGGTGCCTCCTGCTCCTGTGTCGCCCCCCGTGAGTCCTGTGCTGGCGGTTCCTGCAGCGCCGCCCCCCTGTGATTCCTCCTGTGGTACCTGCAGCTTTGGTTCCAGTCCCTTCTGCTTTGCCCCCCATGGTTCCAGTGCCTGCAGCTTCAACCCCAGAAGACCCTCTTGTGGCTCTTGCATTGCCCCCAGAGGTCCCCGCGGCGCCTCCTGCTGGCCTGGAGTCGTCGGTTCCTCTGGTGGCCCCCATGGTTGCTGTGCCGCCACCCGAGATCCCTGCTGCTGCACCGCATGAGGCGGTGCCATCTCCAGTGGTTCCCATGCCGGCTGTTATTGCAGCATCCACCATACTTCCTGAGACAGCGGCTGCTTCATCGCCTAAGGTCCTGGCAGCACCGCCTCCTGCCTCGTCACCCGAAGGTCCCAGCAGCGCCACCTCATGCTTTGTTGTCCTTGGTTCCTGAGTCGCACCTCGAGGCACCTGCGTTTCCTGCTTCAACCCCCATGGTCTCTGAGGCCCCTGCTCAGTTCCCCGTGGCTCCTGTGGTTCCTGCTCTGCTCCCTGTGGTTCCTGCCTCAGCCCCTGAGGCTCCGGATTCTGCTCTGCCCCCAGTGGTTTTGGCCTCAGCCCCTGGGGCTCTGGATCCTGCCTTGCCCCCAGTGGTTCCAGTCTTTGGTTGAAGTTTTGTGGCTCCCATGCCAACGGTAAATCCGGCTGCTCCCGTAGAGGTTCCTGTGCTGCCGCCGCCTGAGGTTCAGGCAGTGTTCCTGGTTCCTGACCTGATGGCTCCTGCACTGCTTCCAGAGTTTCTCGCCCCCAAGGTGCCTGCTCTCGCCCCAGCAGTGCCCCTCGAGGCTCCTGCTGCTGCACCGCCCAAGGCGGTGCCATCCCCAGTGGTCCCTGTGCTTCCTGGTCAGGCCCCAGTGGTCCCTGAGGCTCTGGGCAGCTGTCTGAGGTTCTGGGTGCGCCTGTGGGTCCAGGTTTGATAGTCTCTGCACTGCCTCCTGAGTGGTCCCGTTGCAGTTGCTTCAGGTCCTGCATCCTTAGCTACTGCACCAGAGCTCCGGGCTCCACCCACAGCTAGTCATGCCCTGTCTCCCGAGGCTCCAGGTCCTCCTGCCTTGGCTGCCGTGCTTGAGGCCCGGCTTTGCCTGCAGCTACTGCACCTGCTGCTCCTGCTGCTCTCGAGGTCCTGCCTGTGGCTGTGGTGCGCCCTAGGTCTCGGCCCAGGCTCCGCCCATCCCAGTCATGGCATCCGACACGCCCCCCCCCCTGGATCCAGCCCCGGCAGCCGACATGCCGCCCCCCCAGGATCCAGCCCTGGTGGCTGACATGCCGCCCTACAAGCCTCCAGCTCCCCTGGTTCCTGATATCCCGGGCGTAGCCCCCTGGGTCTCTAACCATACAGCCCCAATGTACCCTGTCCCTGCTCCCTCGGCCTCAATCTCAGTCCCTGATGACCTGACCCCCGCTCCTTCCTCCATTATGGAGCTGGAGGAGGAGCTGGAGTGGGACCCCTCAGGGATCACCCTGATGACTTCCTCAGTGGAACCCCCCAGCGGATCCAGTCAGCCACTGCCCCCTCATCGCAGCAGTTCTAGGCCGGTGCCTGTCTCTCGGTCTCCCAGAGAGGGAGGGGACACCAACGTTAGAGTTGACTCCCTAGCTCACCCTCACTCCTCCAGGCCCCAGCACGGCAGGTGCCCCCAGCTTCACCCATGGCGCCTTGTCAGTCGGCTATCACTCGGTCTGCGGTGCCTCCCCGACAGCCTGTGGGCCCTCCCCCTGCAGCTCATCGGCCTGATGTGGCCCAATCACCGACTCCTTGTTGGTTGCTGACGAATCCCCTGACTGCGACTGGTCGGTTGCCTGTGTCTGGAGCGCCTGCCTTTGCTACAGCTCCCTCCTTGCCATCTCCACCAGCCCCATCGCCGTCCTCCTCATCTCCATCAGTCTCTGTTCCGGCCCCACAGAGACCTACTGCTCCAGCGCGCCCTACCTCACACCCACCGAGGGTCTCCTCTGCTCCACGTTGCCCCTTGTCCTTTGCTTCCTTGCCCCCTGTGTTCACTCCCCATCTTGCCTCAATGTCGTTCCCCGCTAGTTCCTTTGTGCCCACCATGTTTGCTCTTCGTCTCTCCATTCCCTTGCTCCCTTCTGGTCCCTTTGTGCCCCCTGTGCTTCCCCCTCGTCCCTCAGTGCCCTCCCTGTCACCCCATATTCATATCATATTCATATCCAACTCTTACTGTACGTTAGGGCTATTCAATTCAGGCCCTCAATTCCAAATCCAGGCCTTGTTTTCAGTTCTCCCAGGTAGTTAGTTTAATAATTACTGATTCTGATTGGTCAGAGGCTTCACACCTGGTTCACAGGTGAAGGAAGGCTGGAAAATCAGCAGGACTCAGCCCTTAAGGACTGTCAGTTGAATAGTCCTGCTGTATGTCATTTAGCACTGTGCACTTTATCGAGTGATTCTTCTGTTTTTGTAATTTTTTTAGTTTATTCTATTTTTGTATTATTTTTTTTCGAAGGGTGAGCAAGCAAAGTAAGAATTTCATTCATTTTTTACTGTGTATATGACAATAAACCTCTCGACTTGACATGTTTATTTGTATTTTGGAATAATTGAAAAGACAAATCTGGTGACTAAGTGCATAAAACCTGGGACTGGATCCCTGGAGCCTGGAACCTAGAAAAGATGCCAAAACAAACACTGACCATCGCAAGGGGGCGCAAGTAATTTAGTAACTCAGTTACTACTCAAGTACAAATCTTAAACAAATATACAGTACCAGTCAAACTGTGATGACCGGTTGGCAGGGCGAGCGGGGAAGCAGCCAAAAGCAGTGTTTCAGTTCATAAATGTCACTTATCAACAGTTTACAGCTACGTTAGTTCACTAATGTCCTGATGTATTGTTTCATGATTATTCTTTAGTTTTAGTATAAAGTTTGCGGCTCCTCCACTATATTTAAGCTCCTTAAGGCACGTTTTACAAACAATATGGAACTGATGTTTTGCAGAAACCCCAAAATATTTCCGTCTTTTGGATGTGTACGTAGCAAGGGGGTTTTGCAAAGGTTTTTCTTAGGTTTACAGACAACAATTGTGCATCATGAGCTTATTATTTATATACAGTTGGTCTAGTTGCAAAATATCAGAAGTTCTAAATAATGATATTAGCCTTCATATTTACTTTATATAAGATTTGGCAATTGAAGTTCAAATGATGATGTGTTTTATGTCATCACATTTATTTGACAGTAGATATGCTTCTTGAAGAGTTACTGTCTTTGAATAATAGATGGTGATATTTGGAAAACATTAAACTAGTTAGCTGTGCAACAAGAGAGTTTGCTATAATAATAGCTGCTGAAAAATAAAACAGGTCTGGTAAAAATTACATCTGTGGTACAAAAGCATAAACATCAGGCATCCAAATAATATGTGCTGAAGTCTTATTACTGAACACAGTGATAGATTTAACAAAGGTTTCTCGTATAGATATCTGGATCGAACTAGTGAATGGTCTTTTTTCATTTAAATAAACCTTGACAAAAGCATAATTAATCTGTTGAAGAAATGATAAATTATCAGATATAATTACTTAACCTCATAGTAATTTCGTAATAAATAGAATTAAAATGACTGACAGACAGTTTACTTTTGTTTTCATACATTACATATTTGGGACAAAGACAGACAAAATTTTCATTTAAATAAACCTTGACAAAAACATGAGTAATATGTGTAAGAAATGATAAATACTCAAATTTAATGATTATCTCTCATAGTAATTTCGCAATAAATATTTTAAATTAAAATGACTGGCAAACATAGTTTACTTTTGGTTTTGTACATTTATATATTTGGTAGAAAACATGGACTAAGTTTAAGCAAAATAATTTATGAAAATACAGAATAATGAATAGGTAAATTATAATTATAGATGAACACAGATATTTTGGGGACTGAATATGATCGAATTTTAAGCGTGATACGTGAATTCCCAAGAGTTCATTACAGCCCTAGTATCACACCCTTACTATTCTGGAATAAAACCACTGTGTTGATGTAAACAATGTTCTTCTTTATTGTTCTTTGTTGTAACTCTTTTGTTTCCCCCCAATAATGAGAGATGAGAATCCAGACCTCAGTGTATCAGCATGGAGGAAAGAGCTGCCTTCTACTATTAGGTAACTTTACATTAATAGTAACCTTATATGAAGATTTTGTCATTTTACCATTATTTCACTATTAAATATTACGATGTGTCATTGGCAGATGTTTAAAAATAAAATCTTTATGTTCTCAGCACCATCAGACTCAGGGTGTGAGTAACTGACCTGTCTGTCCTGCAGTGTACCTGTGCTGGGGAAGCCAGGGACAGCCGACAGAATCTGCTCCTTCCATCACCAACGTTACAGTGGGAGGGAGCTTCCAGTTTCCCTTCACACCTGATGGGAACCAAAGCTACACAGCAGAGTTGAAATTTAACTCCATGGTGCTGATTGGTATATGGATCTTTCATTCACCCCTATTTATAAATGTAAACTACAAGGGAAGAGTGAAGATTCTGGAAAACCTGATTCAACTGGAAAACTTACAGCTTCCAGATTCTGGTTTTTATGATCTGGATGTAGATCATAAAAAAACCAAGCAACAATCCATAAGGTTCCATCTACAGGTTTTTGGTGAGTACGCACAATGGAAAGATGTACATTATTTCTTTGTAATGGATGTAATTATAGTCTTTGCCTGTACCTGTTTCTCTCACTACAGAGCCAGTGTCTAAACCCAGGATCACTGCTGAGTGTCTGGGCAGTAACGTCACTCTGGCCTGCAATAGCAGTCAGGGAACCAATGTGGAGTACAGCTGGGAAACTACGCCCCCTTGTGGAGAGAGCTTTTTAGTGCATCTTGGTCCTACTATTGAAATAGCCCTATCTGATACACCTGGTTCCTTATATTACACGTGTACGGCTTGGAACGAGGTCAGCAGTAAGACCAGTGACCCTTTGGAGCTGAAATTATGCTCCACACAGCCAGCAGGTAATGTATAAACGCATGCTCTTGTATGTGCATTTATGTAGTAGTAGACAGTGAATGACAGCCCTTAAGAAGTGGAGGACAAGATGTTATTTATTTAAATTCATTTCCACATTATAAATATTTATCTGACATGGTGAACAAAGACAATATAAGCGTTTAGACAACCTGTGAAATTGACACCAAATTCCTTTGCAATAAACATGGAATCCATAGAATGCATGTGCCTTTTATGGGTAATTAAAAAATTACACAGCTATATAGAAATTATTTATCAAAAAACAGTATGAACAGTAGACGTAAATATTTGCATAAAATGGATGTATTAAATTATGTAAAGCATAGTGTAAAAAGTACAACGGTGTTGTCCCACATAATTCCTCCATAGAGTAAGAAAATGTATTAAGAAATTTTTTCAAACAAATGTATAATAATTGTGTTACTATTTCAGTAGAGGGCCATAGCCACATTCATTGCCTATTTTATTTTCACAGGTCGTAGCTGGACTGTAACCCTGTGTATAGTAACACCATCAGTATTACTTCTCATTGGAGCTGTGATCTACATACAAAGAAGGATGAGAATCAGAGGACGACAAAGTATGGATAATTATTAGGTAGCCTGAAATTAATCTGAACGGGTCCCAGATTGATTATCTTAGATGTTTTAACAGACATGCTTTCAGTGTGAGAATTTCGTTCATTACAACAGTCCTAAGCCCTATTTGAACAGGATTAGTTTTACCCTGAGACATAATGTAATTAAAGCAGTTACTGACGAGGTCCGTATTTTTAAGCCAGTCTGAATCTGCCATGTTTGTATTTATTACAAGTGTGCACAGTAAATATTCAGGAGTGAATTACATTCTGTATTTTAGTGAAAACAGACCTGTACTGTATTTGTACTTTAGCTTTGGTCTTTCATTATATCTTTGTATCTTTAACTCAGCGCATGACCCCTCAGTTTTTCCATATTGTTTTTGCTGATTTATTGCCCAGTGTAGAGATGATGTGATGGTAGCTATTTGTAGATGTTTGTTTTATTTATATACCAAATTCACAAATTTTTAAACTATTTTATGTATTTTGACCAAATTTGCCTTAATACTTGAAATATGAAGTATATGTCGTCGTTGCCAAGGTAATACCTCGTATGTTCACATATATTATATGTGGACATACGAGGTATTACCTTGGCAACGACGATGTACTGTTTCTGCCCTTTAACTTTGTTTTTCCATCTTGGCACTTCCTGTACCTCACTGCTGTATGCAATGGAATTGCTTGCCACCTGCATTTTCATCAATAAAGTCAACAAATGTTAGGTTATCTTAAAGATCTTGTATATTATCTCATTTCTCAGCTTGGTTGTTTTTTGAATGATTTGTCTCTGATGGAGGGAAAGGTTACATGTTTTTTTTTTTTTGCCATGACATCTGATTTAAACTTAACTCAATGTTAAACTTTGGTATGAAGGTTAATTTATTAAAATATCAAAACTCTGTTTAACTATCAAACAAACCACAAAACTACACTAAGTTAAAATAAGAGTATAAAAAATATTAAGCTGTTCTTTGGCTGTATGTATGCAAGTAAATGTAAGTAAATCTGATATAAGTCCGTCTGTGGAATCGGGGTGGGGGTGTATGAATTGAAATAGCTCTGGTTCTGTCTGTCATGTTGGGTCCAGTTTAAACATTGGCTCTGACACAGTAGAGTTCATTCAGCTCAGACTGAGACTCGCCTCTCACCACCAGAAGGCAGTAGGACAGGTAACTCCACCATAGGCAGTTACTCTATTTAAAAACCATTTTATTAGCTGCAACACGTCTGGTTCATTGTATCTGCATGTTTCTTTTTGTCTCCTTTAGGATGAAGTGTGTTTGCTTTTGGGGGATATTTCTCATCTGTTGCGCTCTCAGTCAGTTTGGCAGTAAGTCACTGATCTTTTTTCTTTTAAATTTGTGTTTAAATTTAGAGCATGCAGCTTAGACACCTGTAATTATATATAAATTTAAAGAAAAATATTTTGCATTATTCAGTTATGTGTAATATATAAATATTTATTTGCTTTTATACGTAGTGATTCAATAGTGGTTTATTTGTCACTATCTGGAAATCAGATAATTTCAGTTTGTACAATGTTTATCTTTTAAATATCACTTTAAGACTTAATACAGACTGGCCTAGTCAAGGCATTTATGAGTTAATATTCTTTCACTCATTTCTGGGTGTCTGCTGGGTGGAACTTCATCTACCTCTGAATCAGTCCTTTGTAAGTTCTACATTTTTAAGATTCCTCTCCTGTCTCTCGTAGGTGCCAGAGTGATTCCAGAAGATGGTAAATATAATCATTCTGTGCAGGAAAACAACCATAAACAGTCTGATTAAATATATAAATCTGCATGGCCATACAAGCAACACAAAAATGGTATTTAAATAGTTTAAGAGTTAAAGTTATACTCGTGTTAAAAACATAAATTTAAGATACTTTAGATGTAACTTCCTTATGTAAACCTAATGTCACAAAAGGATGTCACCAGCAACAACAGATACAATAGGCTTTGATTTTTTTTTGCGCATTTATAAATCCGCTTATGCATATAAGATTGTCTTAACAACAATAATAGCCAGGTGTAACCATGTTGCCCTGTGAAGTGGCTCTGTTCTGCTTTTTCACATAGTTCCCTATGAGGAGCCGGCCGCGGTGCCCTACTGGCCGTACTCCACCACTGACTTCTGGAGATACGTGGAGCATTTTCGCAGCCTGGGGGCCTACAACCACATAAATGAGATGGCGAGGGCTTTCTTCGCCCACCAGCATTTTGGAGATACTCTCGGCTACGGAGTTCGTGAAGGGCACGAACATTAGAATAACGAACATGGAATGAAGCTCTCCAGATGCCAACGTTAACATTAGTTCACAGTATATAAATGCTTAGTTATTAGTTGATGGGCATGGTAATAGAAATGAGCCAAAATTAAGTATAATCCTGTAATAATTTTTAAGCAGTTAATTAATGTAAATCGAGTAAGGTAATTTTAGCATAGGCCTATGTGGTCGCCAAGAATAAATTTCAAAATAATTAAAAAATTTTGAGTGTCGTTTGTCCATGATATTATAAAAATTATGCCTGTATGGTGATAATTTATATATATAAATTTTCATTAGCAAAGAGAAGTTTGATGCCAAACACACAAAAACGTCCTATCTGTTTTACTTCTCAAATATCCTGGATAGTATTGGGTCCGCTTTGCGGCGTTATCGGATATATTTTCGAGTAGCACCACCGGAAGTGCGGATCTTGGCTAATCGCTGGTTGTGTGGGACAGAATTGTACATTTACTTATGCCGCTTAAGGATCAGTCAAACTCCACCGTGATGAAGCCCGCAGTGGACGAAATGTTTCCTGAAGGCGCCGGACCTTACGTGGATCTTGACGAGGTCTTATTTTGCTTGAAACGTTAATGTAAAAACTTTCGAAGCCCTGTTGTGGTTTTTTTTTCTGGAATAATTTCATGTATCTGCCGCGATATGGCGTAGGTAGCTAGCTACTGGTCAAAGATACGTGTATATGTGGGATTTTTATAATGAATTAATCGCACCTGAAAGTCACTGCTTGAGGTATAATATTATAACTGCCTACGAACCTTATTAATTGTGTTTACGCTGAGGTTACGGCGTTGGTATCCGTACTGCTCACTTATGTCAGGTAATTAGTAGGGGTGAGATTGTAAAGGAATGGGCGGATTTAACCTTTCTTGTCATTTTCCAGTTTAAAGCCAAAGCTTTTCTGTTTCACAGGCAGGGGGGAGTACAGGATTGCTAATGGATTTAGCCGCCAACGAGAAAGCGGTTCACGCGGATTTCTTTAACGGTGGGTTTTATATCGAGTTAATCTGCTGTACTGTATTTTCACTTAGGATACTAAAAACGTTTAGGAGAAAAAGTGAGTTCTTTCGGTAAAAACATAAAGTTAATTCATAAAGAAATTGGTGTTTAAAACAACTACAATGCGAAAGAATAACTTAAATGCAACACCATTTATTGCTGTTTCTATTATATAAATTTTTCATAACATCCAACTGGAACCGATGTCACTTGCTATGCCACCATACAGTTATAATATTTACATGGAAAAGAGTTAAAAAAAATTCTAAAGAGTGCCTGGACATGCATGGGAAAAGAAAATAGAATTTTTAATATTGGGTTAAAAGTGGATGTTTGTTTCGTCCATTATCAAGCTTTTCTCCTCTTCCTTTGAGCTGTTCCCACTGAGATTCTACCACCTCCTTCACTTTGTCAAAACAAGGAAAAATTGCAACGTGTCTAGGGCCAAAAAACCCTTACAGTTGAAAAGACATATCTAACAGTAAGTCTAACAGACTTGCAGCTGACCACTGGTGCTGTAACAGAATTTGTGTTTGCCTGTAGCCCTTTTATCTGGGGAGTAAGGTGACATCCCATTACCTTTCCTGCAGCCGTTTTCATTTAAAATCTCCTCAGAACCCAAACAGAATGAAGCCTTTTGATTATGGTTCTCTGAACATTCTGCGCGATGTTAGAGAGCGTGGTTGCAATGTTTTGGGGCCTCTTAGGACTGCAGTGTTGCTAAATTAAATTATTCAAATTCTATTTGCATTTTTGCACCATTTTGCACTGCTAGTTTTATGCCACGCATAGCCTGTTTCATCTAGTCCAGGGTATCATGCATAATGAATAAAATTAAAGATTGTTGACCATCTTATGCTTGTTACAATCATATTCTCATCCAGGAATCTTGTATTTTTGAGGTGTATAACTAAGAAAAAAAAACCTATAGCTAGTGCCATCTTTCTCCATAGCAGTGCCTCTCCCCACCCCCTAACCCCCAAAACACGTGTAATCTTTTTTTACAGTATAAAGTAACAGGCTATTAGAGTGCGGGAGGAACTGTAGCTAGGACTGCATGCTGTTTTATGGGGCCTGGTTAGACTGCAGCGCAGTGCGCCTCCCTGCTTAGGGCTGCTGCATCCATTCCCCTCAAGCCCACACTTGAAAACATATGTTGTGCCGGCGAATGGCTGCTTTTCCATGAAGGTCATGCGGGAGGTGGAGGGGGCGATAAACAGGATTGTTAATGGATTTTGCATGTAACAGTATACAGTCATGATCACTATGATGCTGAATGTTCAGTCAAGAGCCGTATTGGAATTGCTGGGTGGGCAGTTCAGATGTTGGCAATGCTCTCTGTCACTATTGACTTGTGTTTTTTACTCCACCCTACAGATTTTGAAGACCTTTTCGATGACGACGACATCCAGTGATCGTCTCCTTGTCATCCCCGTGGAGTCTCCGTTATAGGATGGACCGTATACTCTAGAAATGGACTTTATTCGTCGGGTTGGGCAAGACTGTTTCATGTTGTCAATAAATTCCGTAAAGGTTTCCAGCTGGTGCCAGATGTTCCCAAATTCTTAGAATGCCAAACGTTTGGCAGTGAGCTCTGTGTTAAAATTATGGCACTGGGTCATGTTCGTGTCTAAAGCTGCTTCTAGTCAAGATTGTAGGTTTGCTCTGGGATTCAGAACACCTGTTCCTGGCCTATTTTAAGTGTAATAATATCCTCAGTGATAATGATTAATAAATTCTCACATGGCATCTTAATAAGGATATTAATAGAATATGGAGTCACAAATAAATGTTTCATCCTAATCATACCACAGAAACTGGTGCATGATTTGTACATTTCCACTTCTACATAAGAAACGGGATGGCAGATATGTCAATTGATGTGAAATCTTGGCAAGGAAGATACTTAAAGAAGAATCTCATGGTTGATATGCAAATCTGTGAGAAAGTGATCACACAAAAGTTGTTTTAAGAATGGGTCTCCACTTTCCAAAAGACTGGAGAAGCAGCCTAGAAGACGGGCGGCACGCAGTGGAACTTCAGCTCCTCGGATCAGAAATACTTCCAGCATTGTTTGCAGCTTAACTCAGATACTTTCACTCATAGTGAATCAGCTTTCTCAGCTGAGGTTCAGCATGTCCTTAAACTGGAAACTGCTCACAACACCACAGATCCAAGATCAGTTTGATAAATGGTTTTAGTTAATTGCTTGTGTATCCAATGATCCAGATGGCAAAATGAAGAACAGTAAACTCTTGTGACTCATTGTCACACATAGGTGGCGAAATAGTTTTTATTTTATCCACAGTTGATGTGGCCGTAGAATTAAGTACATCAGAACCTTGCAGACACGTCCTTGCTGAATTACTACTATCAGTGTTACAGGGGTGATTTTGTCAAAACTTGCCCAAAAGCCATTTTGGTGGAGTGTCCATGTTTATACATGCCAGCAAGGCCTATTAGTTCCCTCCTGGGGCTTCTGTGTCTGACATTAAACTGCTTATGTGGCACTATTCTTCCAGCTCCATGTCAAACGTGGCACGTGATTTATCACCTTTTAAAGACCACTTTTATGATTTCTCCACCCCACACCCTCCTATGACGTCCACACAACTCTTCCAATCAGAGGTGTAGCTTCCTAAATCCCTTAGGCCCCATTGGCCAGGCTGTACAAAAGTCAACCCCAGTGCTACTACCATGTGATGCACCTTTTGTTTTTAATGATTAAGCTGCTGTTTAAAAATGCTGGCCTCCAAACTCACGACCCAGTAGGCTCAGTGGATGGGCCAGGTTGATGGGACCCACCACACTTCCTGCCCAGCTTGAGTTCAACTGTTCCAACTTAGTCTCCTGTAGAGGTAAGTGTAGTATGTAATGCTTGTCTTTTGCTGCAATGCAAGTTCTATATTGTTTACAAAAAGTTAAATGCATGGGAAATGTCCAAAGACATTTGAATGAGTAAAAAAAAAACAACCGTTTCTGATTAATTTCAAGTGTTTTTCCAACAGTCAACCAACCAACAACAAGACACACAGTACAGTTCAGTACAAAAAAAGCATTTTCCAGATAATTACAAATTGCAGGAATTAGATGTAGTGAAAGACCTAAGTGGAGGCTATGAAGAAAGGATATTTGTTTTCTTTGTCAATTCAAACAATAAAGCATAAGATTCTTAAGGAGTGCATGTGTTCCCCATATATGCAATCAGATGTCAAATGAAACAAAACGTAGATGCAGGGTTTTAGAACTTATTCCTACGGTTGAGCATTTGTCGTGTCTCATAACAACTCTGGATGCCAGACTGTTAGCCAGTGTTCACAGCGTGTGTCGTGATAGAGACACAGGGCTTGCTGCCTCAGAACTTGCTTGGTGCTGAAAGGAAAGCGCCTCACACTCTTCTCCAGGTTAGCAGACTTGCTGTCCTGCAGAGCATCTATGCTTATTCATCTGTGAAATCTGTAGTTTATTTTATTTTATTTTTTATTGTCGCAGGAAGCAGGAAAGTTGAAAATGGCAAAATCAAGACTGATTGTCTTCACTGGAGCGCTGCTCATTACCTCCCTGTTACCAGGTGAAAACAATCGTTTGCAGTCGAAGAATCTGAACAAATATGTAACTGAAGGATCTGAAAAAACAACAAGCGAGTAATTCATGTATCATTAGATGATTATGCAGCAGTTGTGCTGGTTGTCTTTCCCACCTTCTTAAGCAAAACCATTGGCCAACAATTTGCTGGCAGATTTGTAAATGGAAATTTCTTCAAGAAATTCTAGTTAAATATAAACAGCACAAGTAATGGGAAATGATTATTGCATCTTAGTTTTCACTGTTTCAAAGTAAAAAAACACAAGGCTTGTGGCTGCTTTTCAGTTGCGCGGCAGAGCACATGTAACTATTAACAGTAAAGTCTCTCTTAGGTACCATTGTTCTCCGTTACAAACCAAGGTACTTTTACCACTATCGTTACCATGGAAACTATTATTTTCAGCCTCTCTTTCCGTTAC
Source organism: Mormyrus proboscirostris (assembly GCA_026779585.1). Classification (NCBI taxonomy): domain Eukaryota; kingdom Metazoa; phylum Chordata; class Actinopteri; order Osteoglossiformes; family Mormyridae; genus Mormyrus; species Mormyrus proboscirostris. The sequence goes on from JAODKF010000049.1 coordinate 4,542,972, forward strand.
ACCATAAACTAGGTTTAAGCTCACACTGTCTAAAAAAGCAGGAAATAAGCCTGCTGTTTGGCGTCTTGCCCACACTTTGTACTTTTATGGCCCCCTCCCCAGCAGGTCACCGTATATATACACATACAGCCCTACATGTTCAAAGCTTTATAATGTAGTGCTTGAAGATTAAATTTGCTGTAGGACACAATTAGCCAGGTAAGGGATTTTCCTCATCTTAAAACATATGGCATACGGTTACTGATAACTGTGACCCCCTCCCCCCACGATTTATTGGTGTCTTTGTAGAGACCCTCTGGGCTGGTCCCGTCGGGAAGCATCTGAAGGATGGAGATGGTAAATATGGCCTGTTTCCTGGCCTTCGGGCTTTTTGTCGCTGTTGCAATGAACCAGTACAAGAGTTTGAAGTAGATGCAGATTTTTCTCCTGCGGCTCGTAGCTGGAGATGCAGCCAGTGAGGGACAGGTCTCCAGGAAAGCTGTGTCAGGGAATCCCCTTCGCAACAGGAGGAGTGCCAACAGCCCAGATTTCTGGACTTGGTACAAATTCTTCATGGATACCGGAAATCAACAGGGAGTGAGTCCACCTCTGTCCAGACTGTAACTTCAGAACAATTAATAGCACTCTAGTATATCTTGTTTACTAAGGTTATAGAATATGGGAGCTTTAGACGATCTCCATTTATTTCCCCATGATGTCCTGGTGGGCAGAGGTGAAGATTTCAGGTCCAGAGAGTACAAATCCAGACCAAGATTTTGTTTCAACCAACCAGTTGAGTATAAAGAGTCTCAGTCACAGAGTACTCAACAGTTTCGTTGAAACAAGATCTTGGTCTGGATTTCTACTGCCTGGACCTGAAATCTTCAACTCTGCTGGTGGGTCATTTTCAAGCTACCATTGGTGCTACGTAGAGTTCGTCTCATGCTGCATCCTTCTCCCTCCCAGGTGCAGGATTTTGACCGCCTTTACCAGCTCTACCTGCAGAACCAGCACCGTGTGGAGGGGGGTCGCTCTTTCGGCCATTACCTGCAGCACTTGAGGGCGATCTACAGAGCCTGCTCCGAATCGGACGACCCCGACTGCGTCCGGGAGCACACCAGCAAACCCACCGCCCAGATGGTGATGCCCTGGGTGGCTCCGTTAGCGGCGTGTAACCCGTATCTCGATCCTTACTGCCAGTTCGGCGGCACGGCCCCAAAGGCAGTAAAACCAGAGCCCGCAGCCGGAGCCAAAACGGCACTGCCGCTCTACATGCCTGCATTCCCGATGTCTGCCAAAGCTCCTGCCGGCTACTACTCGTCTCCGGTCCTCCACCCATACCTCACCGCCCAGCAGCAGGAAGAGCTGCTGCGTATCTGTAACCCCTCCGACGTTGAGTGTCTGCATTACCACTTGCGTGCCGCCTATGGCTACACACCAGTCGCCAGTCCATTCCTGTCCTACATGCAGTCACCATCTGGGTTATATCACCTGTACCCAACGTGCGATCCTGACCGTGACCCTTTCTGCCTCCCACCTCCGTCCCAGCCGGCCAGGAACCCTGGGGATGGAAGCCCCGCCTCCAGCATGGCCTGTGACCCTCAGTACGATCCATACTGTCTTCTTGCCGCCCCTGCAGCACTCAGCTGGATGGGTCAGCTCCAGCAGCCCTGGCACCGGCTGGGCATCAGGGGGAAGACGAAGGAGGGCTATGATTGCTACGTGTTCTACGACAAGGAGTGCTACCCGTTGGGCGCTGAGCCCGGCTGCCACCCCTATGACCCGAACTGCAGGAAGCCATCCCAGCCCGCCAGCCTCATCGCAGGCACCAGATCCGCCGGCGACGTGATCGAGCCTCACCCCGACTGCGACCCCGAGTATGACTACAACTGCCGCCTGCGCCGGTACCAGCCCAGATCTGACAGCAAAGCCATGCAGAAAGATGAACCTGACCGCGGGGAAGCCAAGCATGAAGCCCAAAACGATGACCCATTCCAGGGTGGACACGAGGAACCCTACTCAGACCAGCACCTCACCCAATCCTTCAAAGAGTTCCTGAAGGAGAACGCTCAGCAGTAACACCAGATATGGGTCTCCATGCTTTCATTAATCTTTATTCCAGGAACAGAACAAGACATCAGGGGAAATAAGTAATCTTCTGTGTGACTCCACATGCATACAATGGTCAAAAAATATTTCACTGAATTCCCTCATTATACCTTTGTAAGCACTGACACAAAATGTGTCAGACAGATGTCTGCATCTAATCAATACATTGCCCTGAAATTTTACCATTTATTATTCCCATAATTTTAGTGTTTTAAATACAATAGGTGACAAATTGGGTTCAATCATCCTATTTTTTTAACTTCTGCTATGTTTACTTCTCTGAGTGTCAGGTATTAATTCCATGATTGTTTTCTAAAAAATTTATACCTTATCCATCTGTCCCTCAAAATCATGTGCCAGTTTGGAATGTGATCATTTTCCCTTTTAATGTTCAAAATAAAGAACTGTAGAAACAGAAATAATTTTCCTCCCTATTCATAAAATTGTCCGGATTGTTCTGGCGTCCGCAGCACTGCTGGCCAGCCGCATTGCTTGTGTTCTTGAGCTGGATACAGTGAAAGGCAGTTCCTCAGCCTGCTTTTGGGAGTCAGCGGACCATCACTGGTTTGCCTTGTCATCCTCCTGGACCACAGTGCTGTTACCTGTGATCCCTAAAGCACTAGGTGCATTTTTTGAAGGTCATTTCACAAGACAGCATAAATTGGACACATTTGATTTATTCAGCATAAATAATCATGCTGTACCAATAAAGAAAAATAGCATACACATACTATGCATAACAAAGACTGAGATAACACCCCAGCATCTGAGCTCCCAACTAGCTCATTGGATCAACAGAACATGGAGGTGAAAAGTCTGCAGTTGCACTCTTTCAGAAGGTTCTAATCTTTAATCCTAATGAAAAGTGTCTTTGGATAAGCTAGCTAGATAAAATGTATACAAGACATTTCTTCTCCCGGCTAAAGGTCTGTCTGTGTGGTACAGACTCTCATACAGAGCTGACCCCCCCCCCCCCCTTCCTCGGGGGAAACTTGAGCAGAGTAGGCTGAAATGGGGCAGGCAACACAGAGCACCCTCCACACAGGGGAATGGCCTGTACCACACACACACACACGGGAGTACAGCACTGCACTGTATACACAGGAAGAGCCTGTATACTTACATCTGCATGTATATGCAGAGGTGAGGCTAACTAAACACACGCCCGTGCATGCACACACACAACTGCAAACCAGCAAGCTGAAGCAGATTCTCAACACTGAGCTGTTCAAAGCACACTGGAAGCACATACACAGCGTCGCTAAAAGAATAAAATTGTAACAAGAATGATGAAATATGTATGGTTAACGTAACACACCCCTCACCAGAGAACACAAGCTCTCATTCAGGGCTTTCCAGAGGCACGTGCACAAAGAGCAAAAACGGAAGGTTTGCCTTATTGCAAGGGACTTCAATCTACAAATGTGCACAGATATAGAAAATGTCAGACAGAATGAATATATGTTAATATATATATATGTATTATGGGGATTATATTTCCACATTAATGGAAAATGTGTGACTCAAGCAATATTACCAAAGATAATAGCCATCTCTTTCCTGTAACCACCGATCCTATTCAGGGTTATTGGGGGTCTGGAGCCTGCAAGGTAGGGAACAACCCAGGATGGGGCATCAACCCATCACCGGGCACACTCACATATGCACAACTACGGGCAATTTGGGAACTCCAGTTACCCTCAGCATGTTTTGGACTATGGGGGGAAACCGGAATACCTGGAGGAAACCCCATGAGGCCGACGGCATGAGGAGAACATGCAAACTCCACACATGTGGAACCATTGCGGAGACTCAACCCCCCCCCATAATAATCAGAATGCAGGTTTTTAAAAAAAATCTTGTAAATGTAAAAAATGCTACCAGTAAAATACTGGAACGTGCAGTTAAAGGAGGAAAAAAAAAAACTGTGCAAGAGCGAACACCACTGGTACGATTTATCTGCCGCCTTCGGCCGGGAGGGCAGCTCGCGCCACTGGGAGCCAGCAGCCCAGCTTTAAAGCTCCGGCGCTAATGATCACCTTTCCCCGCGTGCATGTGCCAGCATATGAGAGGATCTGGTAATTACAGACGTCGCCTCGTAAATCCTGTCCGTCCCTTAGGAAGTCGGTGGATTTGTGCCGACCTGCGAACTCCTATACACATTTATTTTTCTTTCCCAAGTCGCGATAAGTTCCAGTAGTAGAGTTACAGATAAACAACAAATAAATCTGGTGTTGGTCAATGGAAGCCGCCAACACGATAATCAATAAATTATATATAAAGGTAGCAGGAGATGCAGCCGGTGAGGGCCATATAGGTTATATAAGAATCTGTAACTCGTAATTCGCAGGTATTATCCAGCACCACATCTATAAACTCATTTCTGAATTTAGGGAAGGAAATTGCGGACTATATATATATATACACACACAGAATGAGGGTAGCAGCAGGTGTGAGCAAGTTTTAAAATTGAGCCTAATTAACTGATCGGGGAACAGCTTTTTGATTCGTTTAATTACCTTAATTATTAGGTGAGGCGTTTCCTCCGTGTTATTACACCACATTTGTATAGCTATTTCTACACTATATGGACAAAAGTCCTGGGTACACATCTTAAACACTGAATTCAGGTGTTTCATTCAGACCCATTGCCACAGGTGTGTAAGATGAAGTACTAAGCAATGCAGTCAGACTTTTACACACTACGGGAATCGCACTCGGTGACTCCGCTCTGTTACTTTATGGGATCCGCCACTTTGTGCTTGAGTTTCTTTGCAATAACCGTGGAATATTATTACAAAGGTGCCATCCTATGACAGTACCACGCTTTAATTCACAGAGTTCTTCAAAACTATCCAGTTTTTCACAAATGTTTGTAAACCTGACTGTATGCCCAGGTGTTTGATTTTATACACCTGCGGTAATGGGTCTGAATGAAACACCTGAAATCAATGATTGTGAGGTATGTCCCAGTACTTTTGTCAATATAGTGTATATTGTTT
>JAODKF010000049.1:4550075-4564232 GCA_026779585.1 Mormyrus proboscirostris
AAATGGAGAAGCAGTGTCACGTTAGCACTGGAGGCCGTGGCTGCACGCAGTCAGGGGAGATGGAGAAGCAGTGTCACGTTAGCACTGGAGGCCGCGGCGGCACACGGTCGGGGGAGATGGGGAAGCAGTGTCACGTTAGTACTGGAGGCTGCGGCTGCACACGGTCGGGGGAGATGGGGAAGCAGTGTCACGTTAGCACTGGAGGCCGCGGCGGCACGCGGTCGGGGGAGATGGAGAAGCAGTGTCACGTTAGCACGGGAGGCTGCGGTCAGGGGAGATGGGGAAGCAATGTCACGTTAGCACTGGAGGCTGCGGTGGCACGCGGTCGGGTGAGAGGGAGAAGCAGTGTCACGTTAGTACTGGAGGTCGTGGCTGCATGCGGTCGGGGGAGATGGGGAAGCAGTGTCACGTTAGCACTGGGGGCCGTGGCTGCATGCGGTCGGGGGAGATGGGGAAGCAGTGTCACGTTAGCACTGGAGGCTGCGGTTGGAACGCGGTCGGGTGAGAGGGAGAAGCAGTGTCACGTTAATACTGGAGGCCGTGACTGCATGCGGTCGGGTGAGATGGGGAAGCAGTGTCACGTTAGCACGGGAGGCTGCGGTCGGGTGAGAGGGAGAAGCAGTGTCACGTTAGCACTGGAGGCCGTGGCTGCATGCGGTCGGGGGAGATGGGGAAGCAGTGTCACGTTAGCACTGGAGGCCGTGGTGGCACGCGGTGGGGGGAGATGGAAAAGCAGTGTCACGTTAGCACTGGAGGCCGCGGCGGCATGCGGTCAGGGGAGATGGAGGAGCAGTGTCACATTAGCACTGGAGGCTGCAGCGGCACACGGTCGGGGGAGATGGGGAAGCAGTGTCACGTTAGCACTGGAGGCCGCGGCGGCACTCGGTCGGGGGAGATGGAGGAGCAGTGTTACGTTAGCACTGGAGGCTGCGGCGGCACACAGTCGGGGGAGATGGGGAAGCAGTGTCACGTTAGTACTGGAGGCTGCAGCGGCACACGGTCGGGGGAGATGGAGGAGCAGTGTTACGTTAGCACTGGAGGCTGCGGCGGCACACGGTCGGGGGAGATGGGGAAGCAGTGTCACTTTGCACTGGAGGCCGCGGTGGCACGCGGTCGGGGGAGATGGAGAAGCAGTCACGTTAGCACGGGAGGCTGCGGTCGGGGGAGATGGGGAAGCAGTGTCATGTTAGCACTGGAGGCCGTGGTGGCACGCGGTGGGGGAAGATGGAAAGGCAGTGTCACATTAGCACAGGAGGCCGCGGCGGCACACAGTCAGGCGAGATGGAGAAGCAGTGTCACGTTAGCATGGGAGGCTGCGGTCAGGTGAGAGGGAGAAGCAGTGTCACATTAGCACTGGAGGCTGCGGCGGCACGCGGTCGGGGGAGATGGAGAAGCAGTGTCACATTAGCATGAGAGGCCGCAGCTGCACGCGGTTGGGGGAGATGCCGGATAACGGCAGCTGGTTTGGATGATGAAGGAATTTCACTGATTTGTCACACTGGCTGCAAATATGATGCTTTGCAAATGCATCTATTTTTCAAGATACTTAAATTTAATACTAATTCCTAAAACTGGAAATGTGCAGCAGGACATTTTCTATAGTTCATTTCAGTTATTAATGATTCCTGGAGGACAGTGATAAAATTGTTTATTATATTCATTTTGAAACATAAAATGTTCAAGGTACATGAAAGATTCACAGTCAGGTATCATCAGCCGATTAATTCTTTGAGTATGATTATGAATGAAACAGTCCTACCACCACTAGCAATTTTTTTTCCTGGGACTAAGACGTCATGTTAATGGGGAAAAGGCACTAAGTTATACATTTAGATACACTATGGCCTTGGAATCAGTCACAAGAATTTATAATATGCAACAAACAAAACCATGCATGCATGCAACTAGTTCAGTGGTAATTCAAAGAATTTCTTCCCATGAAAAAAAACAATGATATAAAATAGGCTACATGCTTCTTTTGTATAAGTAGACACTTAAAAATATGACAACTATATAAGGCATTTTTTTTCGTGAGGTGCAATAGATGTCATTCTGTAAGGGCTGAACCTTATCTGTGCCCGTGGGCCATATCCAGATACAGACGCTCATTTTACGAATGAGATACGTTCCAAGTGGCTGTTCGTAACTTGAAATGTTTGTAAGTCGTTATTCAACATCATTTTAAGGATATATGCAAATACAAAGAACTAGGATGCTGGGAGTCCGCAGGTTACGCTGCTGCACGGCGGGAGTAGCGGCCAGAAGTTGTACTAGGCGGAATTGGAGCGCAGAAAAAAAGTTATGCTACGGACAGGAAATGGGAGCTCAATGAACAGAATTTGGACTTACAGTCCTCTTTGTTCTTATGTCTGAAAGTTCATAAGTTGAAAGTTCGTAAGTAAAGGAGCGTCTGTATATATCAATGGCCGATAAAAAACCTTCTTACCCAGGCACCCACAAAGGACCACCTTTGGTTTAGCGTCTTCGATCTGCCACTGGGATGTCAGGGTAGAGTAGGAACCCTGAGAAGGTGGAATCGTTGGTGTTGTCGGCATAGATCCCGGTATATTCCTCTTCCCCGTAGACCTGCAGCCAGACCTCGTCGCCAACGTCCAAGTGAAGCACTATAGAGCCTGAGGCTTGGTCTGCATCGTTCTCCTGGAACTGGTCATAGGTGAACATGATCGTCTTGTCGTTCTTGTAGAGGCTGACCCTGGCATCTCTGGGGTAGACCGTCAGGTGGTATGTAAAGAAGTAGACACCGGGCAGGACGCAGTGGAACTTGCCGCTGACATCGTCGTAGTGCCGTTGCTCGTTGTGGAAGAACTTGGTGAAGCGGATGGGCACGTTGGCGGCGGGCACAGGGCCGGTGAGGCCCACGCTGAAGGCCGAGCGGTAGATGAGGGCACTCTCCCCACGTTCACCCTTCATCCCTGGGTTACCCGGAAAACCACGAGGCCCCATGGGCCCATCGGCGCCTTTCTCACCTGGCTCACCCTTCTCTCCAGGCTCACCTGTGGTATATAGGAGGATTAGGTTCATTTTTGTCCATCCCAGGGTAAAGGGCTCTGGCATTCATATCTCTTACCCGTATCTCCTTTGTCACCATTGGCACCATCATGCCCATCCCTGCCATCTCTTCCCGGGTGCCCGCTGTGCCCAGGAGTGCCTGGCACCCCGCCCATCCACTGGGCACAAGGTTGCCTGGTATCTGCTGCAGGTGCCTCAGGCTCCCCAACCTCCTTGGGCTCCTCCTCTGCCAAGGCAGGGCCCCACCTCCTGACCAGCAGCAGGCCAAAGACCAGAGCCCACAAGATACGTGCCATGACCCCCGACTGCAGAGTAAATGGAATTTCTGAGTATCACATAAAAGACTTGCTGTACATCTGTACTCCATCCTTCCTGATTATATCCAGAGGTGGATAATTCAGGTCCAGGAAGTACAAATCCAGGCCAAGTTATTGTTTTGACCAGCCGGTTGAGTATAAGTCACAGACTACTCAACTGGTTGCTTGAAACAAAAACTTGGCCTGGATTTGTACTTCCTGGACCTGAATTATCCACCTCTGATTGCATCTAGATTAAACCAGACACATCAAGTGGCTAAATAGATGCAGGCTGATTTTGGCCTGTTGTTATTTCTATACTGACAGAGAACACTGGGGTCTTCATGGGAGGTTCTGGCCTTATTAGATGTAATCATTTCATCTGTCACTTTTGTTTCAGTAATTATGGTAGGGGCTGGTCAATCTTATCCGCAAAGGGCCAGTGCGTACGCAAGTTTTGAGGATAACCTTTAGATTAGCTGTTCTAACCCAGGTGTGAGGACTCTTCAGCCAGTCAGTCCTATAATTAGCAATCTAATTAGGAATCTGCAGCAAAAACCTGCATACACTGCGGCCCTTACTGGATAAGATTGCCCACATATGAATTATGGTATTACTGTTGTTAAACCAAAAACTGTTACAGAAGTTTTAGTACTTTAAATTATGGTTCCATCCATCCATCTTCTATACACTTATCTTGGTCAGCAGCACCTACCTCAGGCAGCAGAGGACACAGATTACATTTGATTTATGTGGTAATTTATCAATATTGATAACTTGAATCATGCTGCTAACAACCAGTTCAGATTTATTATACATGCAAGTGAGTCTCCAGGATGGGGATGAGGGGAACCTGCCATAGTCTATAACAGTGATTCATCATGTATTTATAACTCTGACAAATCTGAGAAGCTATTTAATGCAACAGGCTCATAAGAGTTTAAATGTCAATGTCTGCAAATGTTTTTATCCTAGTTTCATATCTGCATGCATTGATACTTGGGCTAAAATTCAGTATATTGGCGCCTAAAACAATACTGAACTGCGCATTTATTTGTAAGGGAAATGAAATACTGCAATTAAAGTTACCCATAGCTTATTTTAATACAGGACATGAATGAAATGATTCAGGGAGGCAATTTAATATTGAGACATGGGATAACCCTGGGAAGCGTCGCACAGGTCACGCCCAGAGTCAGCAAGCTTCTCCGCTAGCAGAATAACCATTTTTGGGAGTACCGGAAAATCTGATTGGCCATGAAGATTCTTTGAAATGCCACTACAGAGAAAGTGAGTGGCAAAAGCAAATGCAACATTATGAACATGTGCAGGGCCAGCCAACAGACCCCGAAAAGCTGCTCTTCTCAGCGCCAAGATTTTAATTTAATTGGATGCTGCCTGTCAGCAAGTTCCCACCTGCTTTGCATTCAGCTTCATTCCAGAATATTCTCGGCAAATGTGTCAGACAATACATTGAACATGGGGTGGAACATGCCGGAAGGTGGAGAGGAGGGAGCGGGCTCCTTACCTTTGCTGGACGTTTATCTTGGGCTGAAGGGAGCTTTTGGACGAAAGGAGCGATCTGTCACCCGTGGCAGCCTGACACCATGTGTGTCTGTCCTTGTGGTTCATGTGTAACTTAATTCCCCGACTGTCTTTCCTTCTATATTTATCCCTGCTGAAATACATTTGCAGTTCTGCTGTGTCCCTCTGTCAATCTGCTATTCAAAGCCATCAAAGTCCCCTCAGTCTATTCTTATTTAATTTTTTAACCCCCCTTAAACCCCCTTTATCCCAATACAGCTCTCCATAGACAGATGAAGAGCTACATTCAAATACATCCATCTACTAATGCGGCTGGTACCATGCAAAGATCGCATACCGCTTTTCAGGTTGAGCTCAAAAGTAATCAATTTCCGTCCGATTAAATGCTTTCTCAAAAGCACAACGGTTTAAATAAATGAATTCAGTACTTAAACATGAAAAAAATTGTATTATATTTTTGTGTCACTGAACACAGTGTATGTCCACTTCAGGAGATTAACTGTGATTTATAGGAATACCTGGATTAGGCTAAACCAGGAATGAGTTGGAGCACAACTGATGCATCGTACTTGAGAACACTCTAGTAATAAAGTGTATCCAGAAGGGGGCAGCATTTGTCAACATAAATAGGTTGCTATTTCCTCTATAATAAAATTACAACCATATACAGTTTTCTGGATGAGGAATTTCTTTGGCATCTAAATATATTACTGTAATCTGTCACCATGTATTGCTGCTTCGTGGAATAGTGGTGATGAGCCTTTGTGGACCGCAGTAGAAAACGAACGTTATGACAGCTTCCAGAACTTCTCAGACAGGTGATGCAAAAAGACTCATTGCCAGAGATTTCAAGAGTTATAGAATTCAAGAGTTGCATGTGTGCAGTTAGAAAATTTAAACCCGGGTTCCACTTCAGTACACTGTTGTTAATATAGAATAGCCCTAATGCCAAATAAGTAGATTCAAAGATTTTCATCATGGTTAATTCTATTCTACCTTATATTTGTAATTCAGAGCTTTAACCGCATAGCACTAGACAGGTAATGTGGGTATTAAACCCAAGGAGAAAGATAGTCTCATGTAGGGAAATCAAAAGGGATTTATTCTGATACTGATCCAAGAGGTGCATTTCAAAATCCAAATGGCAATGCGCTGAATATATAAAGGCCCGACGTGCAAAGAAGGCAAATTTGCCCCTGCACAACCTTAATCAATAAAGCCAGTTCTGTGGCAGTCACATAAATAATTAAGATTAGCATAAAGAATGCAAGGATGAACGTATCTCAAAGCCCAACCTATAATCTGGAGGCAGGCACAGCTATAAAGGAGTTCCCTTTTTCTGTTTTTTTTTGACAATTTAATTTTCTCAGTAATTGGCTTTGGGAACATTGCTAACCATGACAGTTCCTGTTACAGACAAGGCATCCATGGGAGTAAGGTTATAAAGCCTGAGGTCTGGGATTCAATTCTACAATAATCTTTTATAAGGGAAAAAAAGGATTTGTCACTTAAGGCAGACCACTTCCAATGTGGAAATAAATCTGCCACAGAGATTATATTTTTATTGGCACCCTCGCATGCAATAAGTGGGATTCTCTCCCATTAGAGGGCACATGCAAACACTCCAATTAACCAGTGTGTCTTGAAACTGGGGGGGGGGGCACTCAGACAACACCAAGACAGCATGCGGTGATGCTTTACACTAGCTGGGCCTTCATAATTGCAATTAAAATGGGGTAAAGGTTAAAAAAACATTAAATGGGAGCCAAGACACTGCCTGGTTACATGTGATCACCAAATACACCAGCGATGCATTTTTATGGAGCTGCCCAGAAAAATGCCTGTTTAAAAAAAAACTTGGGTTTGACTGATTTAAATGGACTGTTTGCACAATGCGACAGACTGACATTTCCTCCGTCCAACATCAGCCCAGCATCACCTCAGGCACAGAAGGCACATGACACTTTACCCTGATTCTGGTTGGTTAAGCCATCCTGATCAGCATGGCTTCTCCTGAGATATTCCAGTAGGGCCTCCAGCAAACATGAAACTTGCCACAATACTGAGGAGAAAACTTTAATCATCACCTGGTAGACCTAAATGATTAGCTCTTAACATTTAAAACCAGATATTCTTGTTATAGTAAGTTCCTGTCGCAACCAAATCCAGAAGCCAAGGGGAATGTGTAAACGCGGACAATTCTGACACAGCTAAGGGAGAGATGAAGATTTATTCAGTGAAAAATGGAAAAACACTCTGCTGTTCTTAAATGGATTAAAACATGCAAAATTATGTTGTGAGATATTGCACATCTGTACCCTTGGTAATAGATGTATGATACTCCTGTCAGATATGCCATCTGTAAAAGAACCATGGCCTTTAGCAAGACTGCAGATGGGTTTTTGCTTTGATGCAGCATAAACAAACAGGATCATGATGGCTCTAGATATTTTTTTTTTTGCTGCCTAAACTCAACACAAACATTACATATTTCTCCGTCATCTCCCCTTCCCACCATGTCATGCAAAAACAAGTTAAACTACTAAACGCACACACATCTTACAGTGACACGTGGGATACATTACACCCAATGTATTTACCTGGAAGCCGTGTTAAATACATTGTCAGGTTCCAAAATGTAAATTATTACATCAGTGTAATAATGTAGATGTCACTATGATGTCAGTGGCGAAAAACCAGCCAGAAAGACAAAAGCCACCTGGAATGTCAGATCCCAGTTGTGCACCCAGACCCCATTGCCACATGCAAAATGCACTGCGTGTCACATCCACCACAATTTAAAAAAAGTGTCTGTACACTGAGGAATATTCTTATCATCAACAAATACTACATACTGCATGAAATGACAGCTGGTGAGTAATAATTAATTTGACTAAAACTACTAGCTTGAACGATAAGGACTGTGGCAGTATGGCATCCACTTTGAAGAGACTCATATTTCAGGGAGGTAATTTCCTCAGACAGATGTTTTAAAACAGACTGAACACCAGAACATAAGTGAAGTTAAATTTGGTATTAGTTTTTACAGGAGCTGGAGTGGTTACGTTGTCTCTCATATTCATTTGAAATCAATTCACTGCCATCTGCGATTGAGTTCAGCTTCTGCACAGGACTCATAACATCCTTTGTCTATTTGGGAATATGAATCTATCTTCAAATGTTGCTACTCACGATACGTAGCATTGCATTCACTTCCTGTCCACCGTGCTGCAAAACACACTCACTATATGTAAACAGATCTCCAGCAGTTTCAGTAAAATTGGTTCTAAATAACGTCAGGTGCAGCCACAAAGGAAATGTTTGTTTGTGGAAATGAAGAGCCAACCCTTCAATTAAATGCAAATCCCCATGCCCTCCCCCCCCCAGGCGCCCCCTACTTTACATCAGATGGCTTTTTACAAAGCTCAAATGGACAGCCATGTTTCAGTGCTGATTGCGAGGAAGCCCCCTGCTCATGTAGTACAATTGAATGTTGTTCTAACCTAAAATTCACCTACGTGTTTCATGGGTCACTGAGATTTCCATTTCCATACATTTACAATATTCATATGACTGCAGATCATCAGCATGGCTATTATAACATAAAATTCGGTGTCCAACCCAGTCTCCACATGTTGCTCAGGCTACTGCGTCATTGCAGACCACTGCATGTGTCTGGGACGTGCGTTTCCAGTCTTTGCAACAGACCTGTTGACAGCAAACCTTCAAATGGATGATTTGCATTGACCCTTAAGATATGAATCCAGGTACTGAATATTTCATCCATCTATCTATCTTCTAACTGCTTATTACAGTCAGGGTCACAAAAATCATGAAGAAATAATCTTCTTCCCCCAATGAAGCTAGTGGTTTATTCTGCTACCTTCAGATCAGAATCCAACAAAATGACTACTGTACTCAAAGACATCACAGATGGTTGCCCCTCTGACCTCCCCTCCTTCCACCCCCAAAGTAAAATGGGCCTTAGTTTTCCTCCCAGTATTTCCCCAACTTGATTTCCGGCCACTTATCTCCTGTAAGACACCATGGGCTAGACCTCGCCAGGCCCGGCACCACTCGCTTCGCCACCGTGCACTGTGGCCGTCTGCTTGGCCCTGGCCGTCATGGCGGGTTTGTCGTCGTGGGGCACCATGAGGCGTGGCCTGCCACCTTCGAAGGAGTTCCTGGAACTGCGGGCGTCGCACATCAGCAGACTCCGGAAGCATCTATAGAACTCACCCCCACAGCGAGAGAGACCCTCAGTCAGCAGGCGCACCTGGGCAGTCATGAGAGAATGAGCAGACCTTTAAAACACATTCATAAGCAAAACTCCTGCACTTACTCACCCTGAAAGCTTGAAAAATACTTATAGACCCTGAACAAAGCTTTTCTCCCTGACTGGGACCTTGCTAGCGGACTGGTGCTCTGTGGGTTGAAGCACTGTGTCTGTGATCAGAAACTCCCAGATCAAATCCCCTGGTCCGCAGCAGCGCCCTTAACCCCCAAGATCTCCAGGTACTGTCTGCCTTAAAGCATCTGCTAAATTATTAAATATAAATGAGCCTGTTCACATGAAAAACAAACTCATACAGCAGATGGGATGTTGAAATTGGCCTGACATCTACCAACTGGTCTCAGAGCACAGAATTACTCAAATGTCTTTTTCCAGCATCTAAAGCATCCCCATTCTCACCTTGTGTGGAACTATGCTGGCAAGTAAGGCTCAGTACAAAAAAGGTGATTGTTATGCTTGTTGAAGTGGCTGGACTTAAACCGAAAGGCATCAGGGAAAAGCTCCGGAGATGCCGGAACTCATTCCCTGTCTTGACAGACCAACAAAGGACTCGTCAGCTTAAACCTTCCACGCAGAGAAATTAATTTAGCTACAGGATGTTCACAGGAAGCCTGCAGGAAATGATAGAGGCATCTCAGCTGGGTGTCCTCATCTCCGAAACCGGCCCACCCCCAAACCGAGAGTCTTTCATTCCACTACCACACATGGCCACTACTTGCCAGTAAATCTCACCAGCAATGACACAAGGGGCTCAGAAAATTGATTCCTGAATAAGTACGACACAAGTAAACAGCAAACAACAGCAGGACATCTCAACAATTCAACAATAATGTTGGTTGTCGGGGAGAGTAATTGTTTTGCCTTAACTCCCCCACCCTGCTTTGATTTAGTTATTAAGTGTTTTTATAATCAAACTGTTGGGGGTGCGCTATCTGTTTATGACCCATTTCCAGAGAAGGCAGATCTGTAAAGAAAGTTGCATGAAGCCTGCTCTCTGTTCCCAGCATCATGTAGCATAACAACATATTGCACACTCAAATTAAAGATTAAAATTTCTTCCGACGGATGTCAAGCCCCAGCTGTTGGTTAAACTTGAAACAAATGTTTTTCTTTTCAAAGTTGCTAATAAAATTAGAGTGGAGCAGAATTTCAGCAAGGGCAAAAAGAGACAAGCCTGCTGTCACTGCGATTCAACAGGGATGTGGCAATTCAGCAGGGATGTGGCGATTCAGCAGGGATGTGGCAATTCAGCAGGGATGTGGCGATGCAGCAGGGATGTGGCGGGGGGCCTTTTTGGGGCTGCCGTTGAGTCGTGTGTGTTGGGATCACCCAACATCAGCCCCATTCACCGTGGCATTTAGCGAGTAGCCAGCGGCTCCCGAGGGCAGGCTGGCGACGTGGGAATTTATGCCGCGCTCCAGAAGGCATCGTTTTCAGTTTAGCTCCAAAACCATGACGCAATCCTGCTCCCCTTGAGAAAACGTAGTGTACTTAGTATACTTCCAGCAGTGCACGTATACTCATAGTCAACTACATTTCTTCAAGGAAAGTCAATAATATCCCTGCTGTTGCTGATGCTAATGTAAACTTTCAAAGTTGCTGTGGTATGTGTTCCTTGGGAGTGAAGGCTGAACTCACCCAGAGGACGGGCTTCATAGGGTTAGGGTTGGGGTTATTTTAATAACGTTAAAGCTTACGACCGGCTCCTGACGTATCCACATTTGCTGAGCGTTCTCAGCTAAAACCCTCCGTCTAACAACCGTCCCCTCGATCATGTTCCGCTCCTCAGCTGTAAGGGTCTCTCCACAATATTTCAATCGCAATATAGTTCCTGTGTTTACATTAACACCTAGCTAAAGCTCAAGCCTACACACTCATACATACACACACACACACACACACACACACACACACACACACACATAAAATTGCTCATCTTCTTGATGAACTAGTGCATAACTTATAGTACTATTGACACACAGCTGACAATGGCTTTAGTTATATACTGGGTCCACTGAGGGCACTTTTAAATAAAAGGGCATCCAGTCAGTAACCAGACAGCATTAAGTAACGCTCAGCCCCGGAAGGGCAACAGCTGAGGCGATTGATGGAGCAAAATAAGTGGAACATAAAAGGCCGTGTGATGCGTAACATTCAGCTGCGTGGAGGAAGACGGATAAGTGGGTGAGAGGCTGTAAAAACCTTATTCAGCACGAGGTCAGAGCATGATTGGAGAGAAATAGAGACGCTGGCAGCGGCGTGAGAGATGAACACTGCGGAAAAACCCCGAGAGCGGTGTGGGAGCCTGAAGTGTCCATTACATAAGAACATAAGAAATTTACAAACGAGAGGAAACCATTCGACCATCAAGCTCGTTTGGGGAGAACTTACCTAATAGCTAAGAGTTGTTAAAATCTTATCTAGCTCTGATTTAAAGGAACCCAGGGTTTTAGCTTGCGCTACACTAGCAGGAAGACTATTCCATACTCTAATTACACACTGTGTAAAGAAGTGCTTTCTCAAATTCATTTTAAAATGTTCTCCCACTAATTTCCACTTATGGCCATGAGTTCTAGTATTTAAACGAATAAATACTAGGTAAATACTAAGACTGTGTAAGGTAATTCCAAGGGGACAAAGTCCACTTACAGAGACACTGATGAGCATCTGTTCCCTCCTTTCCAGCACACAATAAGCGGTTATACAACCATTACATTTAAAACTACATTCACTGGCAACATCATTATACAGTCAGTCCCCGAGTTATGACAAGATCCTCTGCCTAAGTCTGTCTTTCATTAGAATTTGTATATAAGTCAGAACAGTAATAATATGCACATTATACATAATAATGCATAAATAATAACAATAATAATACAATATTTATAAAAGTGACTACATGCGGTACTGCTAATACTGACCATTATATTTAACCAGAAATTTTTTTACAATACACTTCACAGTAGTCTATATAGTGTCACTATAGTTATCGTAAGTACAAGCAGTCCATGAGTCAGACATTCTTAAGCCGGGGATTGCCTGTGTATATTATATATTATTTATTTATAGGGAAACATGGAACAGTATAGTGAGCATATCAAAATGTATTTTTCATAAATTTCACTATATGAAACCAAACACACGTGGCTGAAGCCTTCTGCAGGATGCACAACCTTTTATACAGTAATATACATCCAATGCTGAGAGTGTATATTTCCTGTTCGGAAGGCGACAGTTATATCAGCGTGAGATTAAATTCACAGCAGAGCTCACAGTCACCTTAAAAAGCATGTGGGCCAAACCCCTGTATAGGTTTATACATTATGCACAGAGAGTATTTGTGTGGACGGGGTGCTCCCTGATTGATCTGTCGCTGCACTGTGCATAAGCACCGCGTTCACCAAACTCCAAGGGGCTGAATGCATCCTGTACACAGAAACGGATGCACACTTTTACTGTGACGTGTGTGTATTTGTAACGCAGTCCCGCACACTCCTCTGAGACACAAACACTTCATACCTTTGCTTAATTGAAACATCATGTGCTGCTTGCATATCCACCCTATTATTATGTTGCTTTAAACCGCAGCAGTAGGGCATTCTATTCATGAACGAAAAAAAAAGATTGAATTGTTTTTGAAAGGTCATATAAGACAAAATTATAGTTGAATAAGATAAAGACAAAGTAATATCAGTTGGGCTTTCACACCCGTCCGCTTAACACATACAGTATAGAGATGGGGGAGGGGTGCCAAGGCGCTCAGACAGTAAGCGGTAGCTGTGGGGGAGGGGCATACTCACCAGCTGGGGCCACGCCCACTTTCGCCTTCTTCAAAAGTCCCCCTGGTGGACGAGCCGACGGAACATGTATCTGTACAGCAATTCTAGTCTTCAACTCGCCTCAACTCACAGTCTCCATTAGTATGGGCTGGGAGGAATTGAAGACTGAAAGTGACATACAGGAAAAGGCGCCCCCGTTCGAGAGGGGACACTCGCGAAATCGTGGATCTGTTTTCCGCTGGAATAGAGAAGTCGGCGATAGAAGCAATAACATCAGTAACACGTAAGTCGAAATTTGCCAACGTGCCTCGTTGCTTGGTGGAAAACAAAACAAAAAAAACCAGCTCAGAGACTTTGGAAATGGAGGCCAGTGACGTACTGCTGCCACATCACACCGCGCGGCCAGGAGAGGGGGTCCATACAGCCCCCACCCTGCTGGGCTGGAACTCAGTGTGTCAGTCTGTCATTATGGACTTCCGACGAAGCCTGGCATCCCTAACCCTGATCCTTTATGTCCCAGAGAGGAAAATCCACAAATCCCATTTACTCTGGTCCATAAGTATTATAAAATGGAAATAATAAATGACTCAATTACATCTGAGCATAAGATTTGCTGTGAATCTGGTGCTCCAGCAACATGATTAGAGAAGATTGGTGAAACAGCAGGATCCTTCGTATATTTCAAACTAAAATAAATGGGTCCCTATTGGCCTTTTTTATAGTGACGTCTTACGGCCTTAGTGGCTTAGGGCACAATTACGTTTGCTGTCCTTATATTCTGCTGTTTGCTAAATTGACACACCAGTCATTGGGGAACTTTTTGCCTTGTGAATAATCTGTTTTTTAATTATAAGAACAGCTTCTGTGTGCCTTGAACTTCATAATGCATAGCGTTCTCGCTGATCATGTCATCGGAACAGAGACGGGCAACACCATGGGCATTCCCACAATCCCCTGCACAGGCACACCCACCTGCTTGTTCATGAAGATATAGATGACGGGATTGATGGCCAAGGTTGAGCTCAGGGGTGATGAGCCCAAGCCCAAGAGTGCCCCCACGCTGTAGGCCATCCAGCAGTGGAGACCACAGATCACCATGACGACCACCATCAGGAGGATCTGCTGCTCGCGCTCTTGACTCAAGGCTGTGTTCACGCTGCCCACCTTGATGTTGGGGGTGGGGGTGTGGTGGGGGGGGGGGAGTAACAGAAAG
>JAODKF010000049.1:4564332-4589314 GCA_026779585.1 Mormyrus proboscirostris
GGGGGGAGTAACAGAAAGAGAAAGGAAGAAGCAGGAGCTGCAGTCTTTGCTGGGGGGGTTGACTATCTCACTTCCACATGGTCCGTTCTTTGTTTGGGTGATGTTTCAGTGGAAGGTGAATTTTTAACAGGTCCACTGAGAAATTCAACAGCAGGTTATGGATTTCTCACTCTGCGCTGCGTGTTGGCCTGTCATAAGTCATTATTTCTTGTTAGATCTGCCTGTTTCTGGATGGATATTTTTTCTGTAAATAAATAAAAGCCCCGGAATTAAGTGTTGAAATTGGGATGTATTCTTGCACAGAACAATAAGCATGTTCTTTAGTCTGTTGACTCTATAAAAAAAAACTGTGAATAACGAGGTAAAAAGGCTCGGCACAGACAGGGAGGGATATCTGACTCATCCTCCCAAGACGGCTGTCAGCCCCTAGCACAACAAATAATTGAAGAGCGAGCAATTTCAACGGAATAAGGGGGACGGAAGGCAGCCCTGGATTTGGCTCCATTACACATGACCTGGCTCTGTCCCTGATCAGGCTTAAACCCTCCTGAGGATGTCAGCAACCTGCCCAGTAAACAGCACACCACACCCTCCTGACAGGGGCACTGCGGTGTCCTTCCAAGTCCAAAAAAAGAAAAAAACTAAAAAAAAAAAAAAAAAAAAAACATGCTACTGAAGTTAATGCAGTTTCCAGCTCTGATTCATTCCTTCGGCTTAGAATTGATGACGGTATTCATACTGTGGGTTTAGCCAAGTATCTTAGATAATTACATTTATTAAAAGGATACTGGCAGACGCCCCTGACCAGTCAGTCAGCTTTCACCACTCCGGACGCATTTTTACAGTATACAGATATCCCTTTGGGCAAAAAAAACGACCCAGTGACCTTTCAAAGGTTGATGAGTCTGGTTCTGTGTGGGATCAGTAATTGTACTGCTTATAAGAATGAGTACCGTGGTTTGCACCTCGACCTGGACTGAAAATCTTGAAAGCCCCCAGAAACTTTTTCAGCGGCGCAGTGACGCATTGTGACCTTGAATCTGGCAAAGTGTGACTTTGGAAAAGCCACAGTTACCCTATTTAAGGAAGGAGGTTGGCCGAAATATAGTCTGTGCAGTGGATGCCAAAGTGGGGGCTAATCGAGATTTTCCGGCGCCCTCCACGAAATGCGAACTTTGACGCTTCTGTGTAATGGTAGGATATTATCGGGGGGGAGGTGGGTTCCAAGAGTTTTGCTATAATTGTTTTTTCTTGAACCGATTTACTTCACTTCACATGTTGTTGTACAGTATCTGGTCCCTGGAGTGTTAGTATGCTTTTGGGAGTATGAGAGTGGATTTTCCCCTGTGCTTACTGCTCCTAACTTTGCCATTTAAATTAGCAGTGGGTGCCAGTACAGCTAGTGCAGGTGATATTTTTTTTACAGGAAGAAAGATGCACTGGCCATTGATCATCTAGTAGCACATTTTTCTAAGAAATCTAACCGGTACCGATTCAATTATCCCACCATTGTGAGAGACACTAGTTATGCTGCTTGCTTTACAACATTTTGACGTCTGTGTAGGTTCTAATTCCCAGGAAGCTGTAGAGTAAATAGAACACAACAGCCTCTGGTATTTTGGCAACGCCTGTATAGCTGATGAGGTGGGACCCGCACAGCCTGAATTACATATTAGGCATCAGGCATAAATGGGGAACTGGAAATGTGGTCTTTGTCCCATGTCTAATGTTTCTGGGGGCATCTGTCTTTTATGGATGGGGCATATTGTTCTTTTTCCCCTTGTTATTCCCCTCCTACCCCCATTTTATCTGTCTTCATTTGATGACGTGACAGGTTTTGTCCTGGACGGCTTTGTTTGGAATGTATGGCTCTCTGTGCCATAGCCTTCGCAATTGGAACATCTGTTTCAGGCTTTGCTGACCTGTGCCGGTTGTGTAATTTGTATGTAGAGGCTATGTATAGATGATATTGTCATGGGTGCTCACACCTTACGACCACTATGGAGGGTGAAGTGCACACTGTACTCTCAGGCGGTGCCATTCATTTTCTTCTTGTATTTTTCTTTTGTATTTTTGTTTCCCATTTATTTAGAGCAGGGGTAGCCAGTCTTATCCGGAAAGGGCCGGTGTGTATGCGGGTTTTCGCTGCAACTCCCTAATTACAGGACTGTTCGGCTGAAGAGTCCTCACACCTGGGTTTGAACAGCTGACCTACAGGTTATCCCAAAAACCTGGACATACAGGTTTGCGGATAAGATTTTATACCCCTGATTTAGAGGGTTAAGTTTGGTTGGTGGTTCAGTGGTAGAATTCCTACTTGCTCAGGTTCAATTCTCGGCCAATGTACCTGACTTTATTTGCTATCTTGGTGCTAGCTTACCCCGAACCCATACTGCTTGCCAGAGGTGGAGATTTCAGGTCCAGAGAGTACAAATCCAGACCAAGCCAGTTGAGAATAAAGAGTCACAGTCCTCAACTGGTTGGTTGAAACAAAATCTCGGTCTGGATTTGTATTCTCTGGACCTGAAATGTCCACCTCTGCTGCTTTCTCTGTTTGGTTTATTTAATATTTTTTTATTACCGTTTAATATGCTACTTCATTAGCCTCAAACAAACCAGACTGCTTCTGTTCCTCTTTCTATCTCTGTATGTTACACCCTTCATTAACCCCTAGACTGCCTTGGTAGACGCATCAAGGCCCCCAGCCCTGTCTCTGATACACATTCGTTTGTCAAAACAAACATCTGCCTTGCAAACGAAAATAGCTCATCAGGTCGTTCCTCTCTGACTGCCAGGGTGCGTGACAGCAGCTGGACCATTATACCGTAACAAGAAACAGAGAATCGTGGGAGAAAGCTTAACAGTTTTGTGTGATAAATCAAGCCACAAAACTCTGCGTATGGAGTCCTCAGTTCGTTATCTATCCGTTTATCACTGTCCGTTCGTTATCTGCCCGTTCACAATGACTCTGCAACTATTTACCATAGTATGAGAGTTTAACGTCAGGCTCGGCTTTCCATTCTTGAATTTGCCATAAAGTTTGAGGCAACGTTCAACTTTATCCCTGACAGCCAGCCTGATGTGGGACGTCTAGAGGTCAGCTGGAGCCTGTCGTTTGCGCTTACGCAGCAAAACGTGTGCTTTAAGCAGACCATCTGCATCCCTCACCCACTCCGGTCTTGCTTCCCACTGCGGGAAAGAGGAACACATCTGCACCCTCCTGAGTACTGGGGGGGGAGGGGGGGGGCTTGCTGTATCTTCAGCGCTCTAAATAAGTAAAATGCAATACAAGTTGGAAGGAGAAGTACCTCAGCCACTCAGCCCCTGACTGCAGCACCTACTTTTGAACGATGAAGGGACCCCGGATCAGATGGGCAGATCCTCACCAGCAGTCACTAAAGCATTAGCGTGGCACTGACACAGCAGCACCGGGAAAAAGGTGCAGACAATCAAGCTGCCCTCAGGGCTCAGTTTTACTAGATAAAAATTTGAGGGAACCAGAGCACTAACCTGGATCTCATGCCAACTATACACTGGGAACAAAGAGGCTAAACCAGAAAGAAATTAACCAAATGATGAATGACCAGTTTGTATCCCCTAAGATAGGCCCCTGTTAGCCTGTGTTAGCTCACACTTATCGCAGTTATAATAACGCGAGTTTGTTGGTAATGTGTTGAGCCATGTCGTACGCACATTTCGCACAAGGATGAAAAAACATCAGAGTGACTGGAAGCAGTGTTTCACTTTCAAGAAGTAACTCATGCATGATTTGGTTCATTTGGTGCAGGGGGGGTCCTCTTGTTGGCATCACAACTGCAATTGCACCAAAATTACAGCACAATTGTTCATTGGCAAGCGCTGCAAAGCCAATTCAATAGTTTGTGCAGAAAAAAAATAGGCAAGCAGTAATGTGAGGCCCAAAGTAAAATGCTGGCTTTAGGTCGCAGCTCAAGAAACTCAGATCCTCGGCTTGTGGCGGTTGGTCCATGTGATCCATCTACCCCGAGACACGGTACCGTAAATGAGGGAGGAAGGAACATGGACAGGACCCCCCTCCCAGCCACGCAACACTGCATGATCTATTTATCTTTGAAGATGTGTGTTGATTTAGTTTCTTAATCTGTGCCATTCAGTAAAGGAAAGAGGGCAATTTGTGAATCTAGGAGACAGAACGCTACACACCTTTGATTATGGTCATAAATCTGAGGGAGAACCACTGATTGGGGGGGTCACTGACTGGGTCAGTTGTTCCTAGGCCCTGGGTTGGGGGGGGGCTAAAAGGGGCTTCTAAACTTTAAATAATCTGCTGGAATAATTTGTCAAAATACATATTTGTGAAAATATACAGTATTTGGAAATCACATAAAATCACATCACGCATGTTATTTTTCATCTCCGTAATTTTCCTTCACACAGCGATCAGAAATGTTTTTACTTTCCCTCCCTATAATGCAGCAAATGGTTTGCTCTGCCCTTTTAGTGAGAGCTCTTTTGCCGTCTGCAAATGGAACATGCGTTGTGTGTGCATGAAAGCCGGTCAGTGACCTGTGCACAGTCGGGAAATGTGTATGGGGGTGGAGGGGAGACGGGGAGAGATCATCTTGTTCCCAGACACATGGCGGGTCTGATTTAGCCTGTTCAGTGGGGAGAAAATATTATAACGTGGTGACCATGGTAAGAAAGAACAAATACTTCTGTAGTGTTTATTAACGTCACACGTGTACTGCTAGGGCTGGCAGAGGCTAACTAGGCAACTGGCACAGGCCCAGTCAGCACAAAAACGCCCAGGCTAAGTAAACCCATGTATTTTTTGACTTGATCACTAGCGCATCTCGTATGGCTAATCAATATCTCACTGATTTTTGTTAAGTATTTCAATAAATGAATTAAATGAGTTGGTGGTGAAATTTAACACAGACATCCAAATAGACCTCCAACAAGGCATCAGTAACTTTTTGGAGAACGGAGGAAATTCTTGTTAGTTTTCATTGCATTACTTTTAATTTGCATATGTTCTGATGTTAATGTAAATGTAAATTATATGCACATATATGTCAACAATGTTATGCTCATTGAGCCTCTGTGTTTTTTTTCTTTACAATGAGCTTGTTTTCAGACCTACCTGCTTGACTGCACGCAGCAGCTTACCGTAGCTGTAAACAGTGATGAGGAATGGGAGGACGAGTTAAAACACGAAGAGGCTAATGATGTAGGAGACACTGTTCATGCTCACGGAACACGTGGTCCCTGGGCCTTGAAGGCCGTACGCA
This sequence comes from Mormyrus proboscirostris, assembly GCA_026779585.1. Taxonomy (NCBI): domain Eukaryota; kingdom Metazoa; phylum Chordata; class Actinopteri; order Osteoglossiformes; family Mormyridae; genus Mormyrus; species Mormyrus proboscirostris. The sequence goes on from JAODKF010000049.1 coordinate 4,569,603, forward strand.
CTCCAGCCAACCAGCGGGGGCAACGTCCATGCCAGGGAGTCGAAGGACACAATGCCTGTGGGACGAGTAGCTCAACATTAGCACCACCTTGAGGCCAAATTGGGAACAGTGCCATATAAAACGTCTAGCAGGTAACTGAAGATTGCAACACAGGTTATTCGCCTGAGCCTGCAGACCAGGGGTGGCCAATCTTATCTGCAAAGAGCCAGTGTGTATGCAGGCTTTTGGGATATTTTGGGATAACCTTTAGAAACTTTTAAATGGGGTGGCTGCAGGGGCCAGGTACGGCGATGGCCATACCGCACTGTATCTATTCTATGGTTCCGCTTGAAAAATAAAATTATAGATATTTCCCTTCTATTATTGTGATGTGTGGTGTAATTGGCCACCGTTGGTCACTCCTCGGATCTCTGGATGTGAGCAAATGTGGATCAATAGAGAATGAATGCCAACAGTTAATTAGAACGTCTTTAAGTGGACCTAGGCTAACAAAACTGAAGATGCAGACAGTGATGTCAGAAAGTAGCGGATTTCCTGAACTGAAATGAACAGCAGTCTCCAGACATCATGGAAACATCCTTAACATAAACTCAGATGCAAAACCGAACATTAAACGAAGTATAGATACAGCCTTTCCACCTCTGTGATCTGTTCTCAGGGGATGAATGCTAATTATGTCACTTCTGGTTTTAAGCCTTTCCCTGCTAAAAAGTTGGACGACAAACCGCTGCTCCATCCTGACATACAACAGAACATCTACATGAATCGTAAACGAAGGATCTGGAGCAATTAGAGACATCGCCGCACACAGAACTGATTATAATTATTGTATTTTTTGAAGGTGCCTCAGTCATCTAACTTAAATCTGAGCTCAAAGAAATCCGACTGAATTTTCTCAAATGCAGTGAAATCTTTGAGCGTCATAACGGTGCAGGGAATGACCTATACAGAGAAAAGTTTAATGACAGTCGCGGTTCCTCGGAATGATGAGGCTTTAGCCCCATTTAAACTCTGAGATCGCTCTTGGATCACCGACCTCATCCAGAGCGGAAGGTGGGGACGACTTTCAAAGTGTCACAGCCGAGCGGCCCCAAGGCGCTTTACATTAAGGAGTCGGCGACGGGACTCGCTTTCAGCAAGGAGCCCTTGCGGAATATTAAAAGCCGACTTTATACATCGCCAAATTACAACTGCAGCCCTTTGTTCCCAGGAGAACTTTCCGGAAGGGCTCGGAGTTTTCAATCTGTCCCTTTTCTTGTGGCCAAGGACCAAACAGTATTGAATTCTGGCAATCTCCGACTAAACAAGACCCTTCGTGATAAGGGCACGCTTTCGGACGAACCGCTTTCAGGACTCTGAACAAAGAAGCTCTGTGCTTCTAACAAATCATTTCATCCCGCTTAGTCGTACATTTACAGAAAACAACTTTTAAAGAGACTGAGTGGCATTAAATGACTTTAAAAGGCCGATAAACAGATCGTGGCAGAGTGCATGTGCTCATATGCGGAGTTCGTTTAATTTAAGGCGTAACTGGAGAGAATGGGTCTTTGGGATTCAGGTTATGCTGGCAGTGATAAACTGGAAAGGAAAACCAGGAAATAATCCGTTGCCAGGCTGTTTTTTTTTAGTTTGTCTTACTGTGGAATATAAATTCTGGCATCACTTTCATTCAAAAAAAACAACAACACAACGCCTTCTTTTGTGGTTAATCGACAGTTCTGGTGCCGTCTTAAATCTGAGGAGAGGAAGTTTGTAATTTTATGCTGAATTTATTAAGATAACTAACACGCCCATGCACTTCATGTCAATCAGCATATTCTAAATCAGACTATATTAAATCATTTGTTTATTAATAAGCCAGTACCAGTTAAGGCATATTCTGGGGGGAGTCGATTCAAGAAGCAAAAAACAGAGGCTCGATCATCCCCCAGACTGACATAAAAGATTACCTAAAATACTTTTAGACAACAATGTGGATAGAGGACTATATATCATGAAATAGAACTGACCTGAAATCAGTTAAATGAGTCTCCAGACTAGGGGCTGCTCTGTAGGAAAGTAGCGTGGAGTCCTGTGGGTGCCCCCTAAGAGAAGAGCTTATTGGTACTGACCAACGCTACATCGCATATGGCGGCCTGATTGTACTGTGGCCAAAATCATTTATTACCTGCCGGGCCATAATCAAGAATTTAAGTGAGTCACAGTTAGGGGTGTGAGTTCTGCCACCTATGGTCCCACACAGCAAGCTTTAACTGGGTAAAAGTGTAAATCTGAGTAATAGTAATTGCAAAAAAAAAAAGTCGAAAGCAGCATCAGCGAAGTCTCCACATTGCTGTTTTGGAATTAGCTGACTGTCCTTTGCATCTCTGGCGAGCATTAATTCCTGCAGTTGTGGGAAAGATCCCTTTTTAAAAATTCTTAGTTTTTTTTCTCAAATTATTGCTAATTTAAAACATTTTCAAAATGGCATGCTGTTAAAAAAGTTAAAAAATTAAACAATACAGAAACTGAATGAGGATCAGTTTGCTTTTGATTTGGAATGGCGACACAGTTAAAGACGTGAACTTGTTAGCGACCAAATGAACTCAGTTATTGTAGCACTGAGGAAACTTCAATATCAAACTGCAAAACGGGTGGATATGTTGAATTGCTTTTCCTTCAGATTAATCCATCAGATAAGCAACTAAATGTAACACAGAGCGAGTGCAGGTGGCTCGGAGCCCGTCTCACATGTGTCACTTCAGACATGCAGGTGGCGTCATTTGCGCTAATAAACTCAACAGACGCTACATGCCAAGGAACGAAGATATGCACAACAAATGACTACGTTCCACAATCATCGAGGACTGTTGGAAGGCAGATAATATACACGTCACAGTGACTACATGCTAATTTATTATTAATACTGATCTCTCCAGTGGCTGTTGAAACGGAATTCTTTAGGTTTTTCTTTCCATACTATTGACAGACGGAGATAGATTGCGTTTAAGTATCTTCTTTCCCTCTAGGTATCACCAGCTCACTTACTTCTGGAAGATTATAAAACACAAATATGGGAGACAATGCCCCAATATTCAAATTCTCCCCACAGCACCGAAATCCCTGCATTGCGACGTACAGACTATCCAAAAGTCACCAACCTTATCGACACGATCAGATGACTTGTGCAGTGTGTCAGTGTGGAGATATTACGTAAGTCTTATTTATACTTTCTAAATGGACAAGTGTGTATATTCTCTTAATAACAAAAGTCAGGTCGATACGGTGTGCAGATACGCACACATGATGCGCTCGGTATGTTTACCTTTGGTATTATCGGTTATACTACAATTATTTCAAAATAGAAGGTACTATTTTAAACCATGTTCTGACCCCTAAATGAGGTCCAAATTCAGTAAATAGAAAATCCACAAATATTAAAGTGGAAAATTCACTAATAATAATTGATGTTGCAAACAATACGTATAACAAAACACTACAATACGAATTGAAAATGGAGCAGCGCATTATAGATGCAAAGTTGCAATCAGTCCCTAACAAAGGCGCACGATATTAACTTCACAAAAATGAACAAGGAAGCACGTAGCTGCCAACCTATCTGATCAGAGTAAAACCTATATATTTGGATTAATATCCATTAAAAACATAAAATCGGACGGTCGATCAATTAAAAGAATAACTGATGTTCTGCCATACAAACTGACCTAAGGGGGAATTGGCGAAGCCGCACCATACACCCATACACACCCAAAGTCTCCGATGAGCCGCCGTCCCCGCCTGCTGACCGCGAAGCTGAACGGGGTGCCCACGATGTACAGCAGGAGATGTTGACCGGCGGTAGGTTGATCGGCGACCGCAGCAGTGTATCGCGGCAGAAGAGGACCAGGACGAGAAAGTTAAGGAAGCCGAAGGTCCCGATGAAGCCCAGGCAGATTGCGACGGTCAGGTGTCCGTTGGCGCTCCGGGTTAACTGCCGTGTGCTTTACAAGTGCACATCGGTGCCACCGGCGCACGACGCGTCAGCAGCACCGGAGCAGCTGCCGAGACTCACGTTATGTGCCGTCATGCAAATTGTTTTTGGCACCAGAAAGCCGATTGCCGAGATTTCTTTTTGTAATGTCTTAAAAACATTAAGCGTTTTGCAGGGACTGTGTGCCATATAGCAATCCATCAAGACCGGTGGTTACTTTCTGCATTTAAGGATGCCAAACATCAACATTAAACAGTCACAGGGTATTGTGTGAAGTTCTCCAGGTTTTCCACAGTTCGCGAACTGAATTCACGCGAAAGTTTGCTGTGACTGTGCTCCACCGTGTGGCAGATGAAAAACACACCTCTGCCTTTATATCTTTCACTATTTTTTAAACACACCCTGCTTGTTATCCCATTTGTCCATGCAGACGTGTGTTTTGATAAGGCTAAGGAGCGGTTTAATATGAGAAAATGACATATGGGTTAAAGTTACAAATTATCATTTGTTCTTTGGATGCTACTGATAGGAACAACAAACACGGCAACAAACAAATAATAGCAATAGATCATTTTCAGGATGCCAAATCGATCTCAGTCTTTAAATCGTGGCTTACTTAAACTTCTTAAGTTTAGCTTACTTGTATCCGGCTGACCTTGGACCCCCTACTTCAGAGTTTTTGGTTCCTCTCCTCCGTTGTCATCTGGCTTTCTCTTTCATTTCTTTATATTACCTTTTTTTTGCTTTTTAATTAATCTGTATCAATAATGTAGGAATGTATAAGATCACAGCAATATACAGTGAAAAGCACTGAACTGAGCTGAAGCTGACAGTGTCATTATAATTAGTGAATTATATCCATGGTTCTGAACTCTACTATTAAATATACATTTACATAAAACATCTTGAAGATCCCATATTTTTCTTGTTCAAAATTCTGGCTGTTTTATTCCTTATGACTGGAAAAAAGTTTGCGGAATCCTGCAGATCAGATGTACAATAGTTTAATCATTGTCGATTATAGGGGAAGAGCTGAGAGCATCCCATAATTCACGCAGAGCCAGGGCCAGCTCAGGCAGGCTCTGCAGAAGGAGGCGGGGAGGCAATTTCAATTCAACACCCTACAAGGTTACGGCAACGCTGAGAGAACATTGATCACTGCGTGCTTAGTGATGCAATAGGAGCTCTTCTTTTTTGTTTCCGTTTGATGCAAGTTTTATGAAGAACGATGGCTTCTGATTTTGGACATTGTTTGGCCCTTTCCATATATGCACAGACCATATAGATCAAGCAGAAAGTTAGGTACCAGAACCGGTGTGAATCCCTGCCCAAAGTCTCCCGGAGTAAAAACTTGCATTAAATGAAAGGGCAAGGGCAATGTTCACAATGTGATATTGTGGAAGTAAAATTCCAGTAGGGCCAAGGAAAAGGTGCATAGCGGGACTGTTGTCAGTGTTTCAGGCCTCAGACAAGAAGAATGTAATATGCATAGAGACAAACAGGCTTATGTTCTTATGCGTTTGCTATATGCTATTTTGAGGACCGTATGACCTAATGAATGTGTTGTAATGAAACAAATTAATGGACCAAATATGGTGAGATGCGGGGTAGCTTGATTTGCTTGATTGCATAGTGTTGTTTAACGTGGGGATATGTAAGGGCTTAGTAAGGGTGGGATGGCACTGGTGGTGACTGGTGATGAGCCTGAAGGAAATGCAGAGGTCACATGATCATCACCGCTGAGGTCATCACGCACTCTGCATGCAGACGAGAGTCCCTGTCTTGACCAATGGGGTAGCAGATTGCCTTTTTGTGGAATTGCAGAAATGTATAAAATTGGAGCATTTTCCTTGGTTGGGGGTTTGCTTCTTTGGAAAGGGGATACTCTTTCTCTACCGTAATAAAAGACATTTTATCTTACTCAAGTCATCTCAGGTAAATTTACTTCATGCCTGGTGCCAAGCAGAATTACGAAAAAGGATTCTAGGTTTTTTGCTTCCACGTTGTTTTGCCTCGCTGTCTGTCGGTTTGGACAAAAGCGTCTGCTAAATGTGTAAATGTCAGTCTAGATGTGAGCCGCCTGAGGACCCGGCCGCTTCATACTGTCGGTGAATATATTTATAATGAAACCCAATAAGCCTCTGCAATATTAAGGTATTGACATTGTTAAGATGAACTTCCCTGTTTTCCAGGACACTAAAGCGAACCCCCTTGATGTGGGTCTATAGATGCATGTTGATAATGATGAATTACAAATTTGCGTATTCTGACAGTCCTCTTCCCAAAATATTACCCACGTGCCTCTCAAAGCTCCCTGACCTTCCTGATGATGTAATGTCTGCTGGTTGGGCCCCAAGACCAATGGTGAATTGCTACAGTATTACACTTTATCTATACAATACAGATACGTAACTACAAAATACATCTTGTATATGTCTAACTGAGAAAAGCAAAGTGGAAAACCAAGTAATGATACATAGGATTGGATTTTCAAGATAACAAAACAAATGGACCCAATAATAAGGAAAAGCTTTACCGCGTTCTGCCGAAATTCACTGCGGGTCAAAGGAAAAGCCCAGATTTATTATGCTTCTGGGCAGCGATCGGCTCCGTGGCTCCGGTGAGTCCTTGCACCATATATAATGTTCTCAGGATGGACTCGCGGTGCCGGGTCAGATCAGACACACCCAGGAGGGCCGACTAACTACTGTAGGAGGGGTCACCCACAAAGTCAGCGCCTGAGGTGCGATTCACACCCATAATGTCATTCATATAATATGCATAATCAATTCTCAGGTGCTCGCTAGCATGAAGGAGATACCGCGTCCATTTAATAAGTCTGCCTCAAGCATAGTAGTGCTTAAAGAAACGGACTATTAGCTGTTATGCTAACCTTTATGGTACATAAGTCAAAATGTTTAAATAAAACGCGCAAACATAGAAATGGCAAAAGAATCCATCTTTAAAAATAAAGTCACGGTCTTCCGTTGTGACTCAAGTGCGCCCCCTAGATGTGGAGACACACTGTACATGGCGGCTACATGGAATGGACCCATTGGCTGCTATTCGAATCGCTTGAGCTGGTGAAGGACGATCCGAGGGGCAGGACACATTGGCTCTTTGCTCGGTCAGGAAAGCTCCACTGACCGGACCGGCGCTGAATCTTGCCATTTTATACTCCTTCACTTCATGAACACCCCCCCCAACATAATTTTTTTTTAACTGCAGCCCAAAGGAGTTTGAGTTTTCTGGTCAGTCACACGCTCATGCCTGTCCCACAAGCCCATTCGCATCGCACACTCTCACCCGCTGTGTTGGACACCTGAAATCGAATAACGGCGCAACAGAAGGTAAACCATGATGGCAGCGATTCATAAGTCAGCCTGAATAGGTGAAGCTGTGGCTTCAGCTCCTATATCCTGACTGTCCTTCCGAAGCACTTCTGCACTGACTTGCGAATGATGAAGTGTGAATGGTGGACCTGTGACCAGTCTGTCTGCTCATTCTTATGCACTAGCTGTCGTTCATCCATCCTTAATTTCATGCCATGGCTGGGACATTTTTTCTATTTCCTAATTTACTTGCGGGCAAAATTTCAAATGTTTTTTGCCTCTTTTCCTAGGAAGAAAATATGCTTAATTGCTTGGCATCCAGCTGAATTCACACTTATATAATATATAATACTAATTATATTATACTATTAATATACATCACATTTTCTGAAAAGCAGAACTTCCGGTTAACTTCAGCACCAGAGTGAATAGCTGATGTTTTTGCTCTTATCCTTCTTTAATAATACAGGATATTTTAAAAATCACTTTGGGGAAGATGGTGGCGCAGGAGGTAGTGCTAGCGTTCGGCAACCGGAGGGTTGCAGGTTCAAGCCCTGATTCTTCCTGACCCCGTCAAAGTGTCCTTGAGCAAGACACTGAACCCCTAATTGCTCCCGGTTGGCGCCTTGCATGGCAGCCTCTGCCACTGGTGTGTGGATGGATGGATGAATGTGAGGCATATGTTGTATAGTGCTTTGAGAAAAAGCGCTATATAAATGCAGTCCATTTACCATTTACTTTGCTGTAGAGACACTATGATTCTGCGACTCCATCTAAAAATGGTTCCTTGCAGACTCCCGGTACGGTGAAGAGTACACAGGTACTCCAAAATAGAAACACACAAACACACTTCTACATCCAGCCAATGAATCAAGTCTAGACCCAGGCCAGGGAGCACAGAAGAGCTGCACATTAATACTCGTTAAATCGCTGATGACAGTCAGTCGGGCTCCATTACCGCCGCTATTCATTGCCAGTACAAATGGCTCGGCCGTCCCATGACCACATCCCTCTCTGAAAGTCTGCTCTCATTTAACCTTTCACGGCTAATTATTCAATCAGGCTCACACTTTCTCTGCCCTTATTAATCTATTTTTAAGCTCAAGAAGTTCAAAACCAGCAGGGCCTGCATCCAAGGGGAAGGATATGCGGTTTCACACTGCAGGTGGGTTACAGGTGTCATACACTTCCTGAGGTCAATGTTAGAACTACATGTTAGAACTACATGTTAGAAATACAGGGAAATACTTAGAACTAAACCATCTACCCTCATGAGTTTTGCTCTGGGAGTCTTGCTGTGTGCAGGACAAAAAGCCTTCCAAAGAATGGGCCTTTGATTCAACAGGAATGGGAAGGCTGGTGCCATTGGCCATCCAACGGCAAAATGGCATTAAAGCCATCACATCCTGTACTGAGACAAACTCCACCCCCGAGGACATTAGGCCACGCCTCCCGAGCACCAGTCACACTGTCTGAGGGGATGCGAACATGCGGGAGACAAGCTGACATAAACAATACCGCCAAAGGAGCCTTCTGAAAATCCTACGACTATCACCAACTTCTCATAAGACGGTTATGACCCCCCACCCCTAGTGGTCAGAGCAAGCTCTGCAATCATACACTGCGTTTAATCATAACAGCGTATAGCTGTCTTTCTGTCTGTGAAATAGTTTCACATTCTAAGTATTTGGTTGTGTGCTTCATTAATCCATGTTGGATACATACATTATACAGTAGATCACATCAAAAAAATTAAGTGGCAGAAGAGTCGAGATGAACAATCTCTAAGAATAACATCAATACTGCTACGGGTTGAAGCACAAAACACTGTGACCATTATTATTTACCAGTCCATCCATCCACCCATCCATCCATACTTGCATGTCATCTTTTCCAAGATTTTGCATGCATGAGGTGAGCAGGCAGCAGGCGAATATTATTATGGTCCTTCTGCAATGGAAGGTGCTAACATTTCAATTCAAATTGCCTTAATGAATAAAGCCAATTTGCAGGAAAATGGAAAATCAATAAGGAGGCCTAATTAAAAATGGGATAATTTGGCAGTTTAATAGCAAAGTCTACCCAGAGCACCAACGCACAATGTTGCCCCAAGAGGAAAACAACCTCCTCATTTGGTGGGTGTTGGCAAACGTTTACAATAATAGCTTTGCAATCCCTAATGGGGTGATGTCATCAAGGGTCGTGGTAGGGTGGGGGGGTCCAAAGGGTGGGAAGGGTGCCAGTCAACCTATCAGGCGACTTCACAAACCACTGGTGTCACGCACCCCCCCACCTCCTTTTGTGGAAACTGTGGATTCACCACATGCTACTTGAGCTCGAGGGTGAGGGTGGACCTTGCCTTGGACACCATGTGGGCTCCAGCCAGCGCTGGTGGGATATAAATTAACCAACCGCTCGTCATCAGTACAACATATAACTCCAATCAGATAAAAAGGATTTAAGTCTATAGGTTTTTCATCAGGCAGATTTTGTTGAACACTTTTCCCACAATGCAGTCTGGCAATCTGTTTTTTTCATAGTCAAAAGAAAAATATGTAATTAGGAGATTAAATGAACATTAACAATATCTCTAGGATCATCTATTCTGGCAGCGTGACATTTAAGTTTCAATCTGCCTGTTTGATGATAAAGGTCGACATGTATTTTCAGATGGACCCGTTCGGGTCTGACAACCCTCCCAAAAAATTACGAGATAATATTTGACATTTGGACCAATGAAAATCTGCTTGTCTGTTCGTTCTGTTCAAATGCTACATTGTTCCAGAAATAAAAGGTCAATTACTTTTTAAAATAAAAACCGTAGTGTCACTAGTGGTGACCTCTGACCACGTGCAAGTGTAGCAGAGATGGCAACAGGAAATCGGTGCAGCATGACTATGGCCGTCGAGTTCAGGGGCTTCATCTCTCAAAGGCTGAATTCGAAGACAATCTATCACAGGTCACAGCAAGGCTGCCCTATTTCGAAGGCGCGAAACGGAATCAAGGGTAAGGATGGGAACAGCTGGGGATGCAATTAGGAGTCTGGAAATCAGACCTTCCTGTCTGACAACGCTTTCTGTTCGACTGTCGAAAAATGCAGCCTTCAAAGGGTAGACCTTCATAGACCGCATCCTTCCAAGGATGCAGCCCCTAAATTTGGACAAAGCCTGTGGCTTCGGTTGAGCATAATATGTTACCAGAGGCTCGTGGCATGGCGGCCATGAAGCAGCCACTGAATGATTCACTATCTGTCAGAAAACACCGCCGGCCTTTGCAGTGTGGTCTGTAAAACACATGCATCTGAAATGCAGGCCTTGGGTTAAGAACGTCTAACTCACGGACAAGTCGTACTTATGAAGAATGACTGCCAGAAATCCTATTATATAACAAAAATAATCGGGTTAAATACAAAGGTACATAGTAAACACAGACATTACTGGTGATGCTTGTGAAAACGTAGCTTCAGCAGTCCGTCAGCTTACGATACAGAACCGTTTGTACTTTCATTATTACTGCATTATTCTTTTTCCGACTTGCCTACAAATTCAACTTAAAAACTTACAAACTGAAAGGCTCCTGTGCTCCGCTAAATAGTTCCGTTTTTGCGCGTTCACTGGTTTGTTTCCATGTTAAAACTTTCAAACTCACCTGTACACATCACTTCTATTCAAGTCTACAAGTAAATCCAGTTAAACAATGTACGTGAAACACCAGACAAGCACTGACAATGAAAACATTTAAAAAATAGTACCTTTTTAATAAAAAATACAAATTTGAGATCGGCAGCAAGGTGTCTCACAAACGACACCCAGAAAGACAAAATTCAATTGTACAAACATCCAGAACAAAAACAGACGACAGGACGACGGACATGGGCTTGCCGGGTCAGACAAACAGAACCACGGATGATTTTGCTCACTTGGAGAGACTGCTTGAGTCCAAATAGCACCGCAGATTCTCAGGGGTAAACGGGGTGGGATGACCACAAGCTGCACTGTCGGCTATGTCACAAACACACCTGGACTCTTCAAGTCTAGTTTACTTTAAGCAAAGGAACGGCACTGGTGATGGGTTACGATGCTCACGTCTCTACAGCACTGAACACCGGTTGGCGCAATATGGAATTCAGCCAACAGGGGGCGACAGACACAAACCTCGCGTTGAAGGGGTGTTTTGCACAAAGCACCTTGTGAATGCCCCCCTAACCCCAACCACCACCGCCATCAGCATCTGTCCCCACCCAAACCCGAGGCAGGGGTGGAGGACACAGAGTCATATGCTGTTTTGGCACACAGTGGGTGTCTAGTGGGGGGTGGTGGGTGTAGGGCAGCAGACACGCAAGCACACGAACACCAACATGCACGCACACACAGCTGCTACGGCAACAAAGTCGGCACGCATGCTACAGTTTAATACTGTGTGCACACAGCAGAGCTATTTGTATGGAAATGCCAGCGGGCTAAAATTAGCACCCAACTATTTTTAATCTCGTAATTTCTATATTTAAAATAAATCTCACCAGACAAAGTAACCTGAACCGCCTGGTGAGTAAAGGTGTGTGTAACTACTCTGACCAGAAAGCACGACCATTAAAAATAGTTAACACTGCTTCAATTCTCCCGATAGTGTGTCCTCATTGGCAAAGACATTTCGGGAAACATCATCGGCGTGGTCAGATTTGATTGCTTCGCTGCGCTGCCTAGCCATGCCGTGGATTTTCAGTGCTTTCTGACGCGTTAAAACCAGGGCCGTGCCACTTCGCAGTGCTTCCCATGAATGCCCACTAGGTGGTGACAGTGAGAGTAAGTAAAGGGAGCTAAAGCGCAAGAGAGCAACTGTGCTACAGATTTTTTCCTGTGAATTTCAGCTTTCACAAAATCCTCCACAATCAAACAATCCAGATCTATACAATAGAGAAATATTTGATGCAAATATATAAACTCAAAAATTATTATACTCATATATCTCTCTCTTTGTAAATTTTTCTCATATATATCACAAAAAAACGTCTGTATAAAAGAATAATGGCCAACATGTGGGCAGGAGTCTCACTTTCATGTCAAAAGTGTATTTTACAAGGACTCAATACTGGACTGGTTGACCTTAAACCTTACAGAAATGACCCAAAAGACCCAGAAAGGGGTTCGAGTTCTACTGCTGGTTGACGCACATTGTTACATCCAGCAGCCCAGAGCAGCGGCATCGAGGTCTGAAGACGGAGATGGGGAGGGAGTTGAGGGTTCCTCAGCGGGATCCTGGGCTCCATGGAGGGAAAAAAAAATCAAATGTTGCTGGGAAACGGCGAGGTCCTTGATTCCAAAGTGGCATTCCATCAACGCCTGCGAAAGACAAAGAAGTGATGGCCCAAGCACTTTGCCATCGCCGGACTAAACCGGTATTAACCGGTGTGAACATCCTGTTCCACTGGCTTCAGAATCAGAATTTGAAAACTTGTATCATGTCGAAGGAAACTGGCTTTGCTTTGAAGTTTATCTTCTGAAGCTTCTACTCCAGGGAACTGCTGTAAGAGCAGAACATCCTGCTGGTTTCCGTATTTGGTCCAATAGTTCCTGATGTTGATGTGATACCAAAGGTTTTGGAATGTGAGCAGTAAAACAGTGAAATGTCATGAGATATAATGATTTGTTTATTAGTTTTATAACCATTAAGAAAAGTTACAGTTAGGGGTTTGCTGTTGAACCTTTGAGTGGACAACCAAACTCAATAAATTTTGCTATGGGGAGGGGGGGGTGTACCTCTGCCTCACAGAGCTGTATGGGTCCAGTAACTGGGTGCTGGCCCGCTCCAAGTTCCAGTCATACGTCTCCAGGATCTTAAGACACTCCGCCCTGGACTTCAGCCCCAAGCAGAAGAGCTGCTCCACCTGCACCCGGACAAGAAGTTGCCGGGGAGATGGGGGGGGGGGGGGTTGTGAGCTAAAGACTGAGGAGGTCCCACTAAATGACTAACTGGAATTAATGCTGCAGTCACTTATTTTAGTGGCAAAATATGAAAAACCACAAAGCTCTAAATTATTATGTTGCTGTATCTCTCATAATGATTCATACGCTGACTGCTGCATGACTGAAAACACCTTCAAACCATACGCCACTCATTTGTGGCTAAATAAAATTTGAGCGGAGCCATCGGAACCCGGACCGCAGGATACCAGGATCCCCCCCAAAGCGGAGCATAACCTAACGCCAGGCGCTCACCTTCAGATAGTTCACGGCTTTTGGCACATTCCAGCCGTGGTTCTGCAGGGCCGTCTGACACTCCTCTACCGTCACCCCGTGGACGGCCTCCTGCACCTGAGCGCAGACAAAACTGCCAATCAGATCGCGCCATGTGGAGTCTGTGTGTGCATGGGTCTCCCTACTCATGTTGCGAGGATATTTTCACAAGATAAAAATGCTAGCAATTTTAGGAAAATAAAAAGCCATTTGGGACTAAATGAACTGCTCAGCAATTGGTCAAGGAAGGCTGGCAATGTCCGGTGAACGGGGTAATCAATACTAGGAAAATTCTGCTACTGCCCTCTGGTGTTCGGTGCGGTTTACTGCAGGCAGCTAAGAGTCACTCACCAGCCGCACCCGATCCATGCTGCTGCCCACCTCCTGGCCTGCAGTTTGCCAGTCCCCACTCCCCCGTGATGGGCAGGAGGGTGGCTTCAAGGCTGACTTGCTGGCCAGCCCACTGTTGTTGTTCGAGGAGAAGTTGGCCTTGAAATCTGCCGGCGGGCTCACCGAGGCTGGCTGCACCATGGGCCGCACAGTGGCAGTGTGGGCCGCTCGTCGCTCCTCCACACCCTCCGCTTCCCGGAAGAACTTCTCGTACCTGTCCAGGTAGGCAGGCCGCTCTGGGAGGAGGTAGTAGTGAGTGCTGCTGGCTTTCCTTCCATCCCGTACGATGGGCAGGATGCAGGGGGGCCTGACCACCTCCCGGCCTTGTGCCTGGATCACCTTGGGGGAGGCGTACTTGGGGTCGGAGGCAAAGCTCTGGGTTGTGGGCATGAGCTTGCTAGGGGAGGTAGAGAGGTAGGAGGAGAGACTGGAGCGCTGCTGCGGAGAACCAACCAGGAGGCCCATGGGGCTGGGGGTCCGAGAGCCAGGCTGGGACAGGGGATCCCGAGGAGGGATCTGAGGGGGCCGGTCCCGTTCTTCCTCGCCCCCAGAGGCTGGGGAAAGGTCCCCAGACCAGCGGCCCTGCTCGCTACGCTTGGCAGGGCGTGGCGGGATGGGCACCCGAGGAGGAATCTGGGGTTTGTCCTCGGAAAATGAAAGGAAGATCTGGCGGTGCACCCCCTCCTGGCCTGGAGGACTCGGCGAGCACGGCATGGAGGCTGTGCTTACTGGCACCTTCAACCTCCTCATGCACTCCTGCTGTAGCTCCTGAAAGATCTCCACCGACTGGGAGAAGTTGCTACTTTGACTCCCACTACAGGGGAGGAAGAGGTTGTCTTCCACGTGTGGTTTTCCTGCATCTGAATCAGTGGGTGGGGCTTCCACTGGCACATGTGTGCGTCCTTGACCCGCCCGCTGCTCTACCTCCAGTTTCTGTTCCGCCCTCACCTGCTGCTCCACCCTCACCTGCTGCTCCTCATTGATGGAGCTCACCTCGATGTCCTCCTCATCCTGGGCCACGTCATCGTAGGCCGGAGGTGGCGGAAGTGGCCGTGCGTCCCAGTCCACCACCGGGGTAGGGTGCAGGGGACGGGGTAGAGACCGCGAGGGACTATGTGGGGGGGTCTTGTCTAGGATGGAATAAGCCTCCAAGGTCAGCTTAGCCAAGCTCGGGAACTGCATCTCCACAACAGGGGAAGGGGATGGCGTGGCTGAATGGATCTCCTCCTCAAAGTCTATGAGGGACACATCACTGGAGGTGCTGCCTGGAGTCCGGGCCCCTTGGCTCTGCCGGTCCCCCTGCTTCGAGGCCGAGACCCAGGCCGCCGGCTTCAGCTTCAGCCCTTTCACCACCGGCTTCTTCAGCGAGAGCCGCTTTAGGCCCACCATGTTGGAGTCATCGCCATCAGCCACCGGATCATAACATGGCTCTAAACACAATCACACACACACACACACACACACAGCAGTAAAGTAACTTCTTTCAGCAGGGTAGACTTCATTCTATTAAACTGAAACAGCAATTTAGTGTAATAATTTCAGTTACAGGCACTAACTGGGGTGTATTCAGGAGCGAGGCTACAGGGGCACCCAGCTGAAATCTGATTGGCCCAGACAAAGCCCCCTCCCTTGTCACTCATTAATTCAAAAAATATCATGGGCTAATGATAAATTTGCCCCCTCTATATGAAATATGTTCCCCCTTAAAAAATCCCAGAATATTCTCGTAATTCTTTTAGAACCTTTTTAGAACTCTTTTGAGATTGAGCAAACTAACCCAGAAACACCACAGTCCCCACCCCTTAAGAATAACAAATGCTAAAAGGCTTTCTGCTCTAGTGGATATTTATGGGAGGTGGTGGCAACTCACTTTTTGCCCGTCCGGGAAGCTGAGTGGGCCGAGCTGTGTTTGGATCGAAGCCCAAGACGTCCGGGGGGTCCATCGGGTTTCCCAAGTACAGACTGCAGGACAGAACCAGAACCAGAACCAGAACCAAGACATTTTATTAACAGGTCTGGAGGGTTCTGCTGAATCCCATAGAACCTCATTTTAACAGATTCTAAACAGAAATGTCCTTGAATTCAAACAGTACAGTGCTACCCTCTAGTGGTGAACTGCAGAGTAGTTTTGTTTTTCCACCAGAATGGGACACAAGATACAATAATTGGCCTGTGACATCATGATGCCATTTAGCATTGTGTACTATTTGGCAGTAAGAATCTGTAGCTGACTGCGAATATATAAAAGGGGTTTTCAACAGAATGCAAAGGAATAAATCCTATCCTTGGTACCTTTATTGCACCAAATAAACAGTCCTGGGGAGCCCCCAACAGGTCGGCACGGGCAGCGCAGCGCGGCAGGGTGCTTACTCGTCAATCTTGTCGGGAAAGCCCCAGCAGCGATGGGGGTTGGTGTCACCGTGGCCCGTGTGGATGAAGCTGTGCTTGAGCGGCCGGCTGATGTCGTGGGCCGAAAGGCCGGCTACCGACGTCACAGCGTTCCTGGGGAACTGGCCCACCTTCAGGGTTCGCTTGTTCTGCCCCCGCCACCAGTAGTTCTCTGCCCTGAGGACAAAGGATTAGCTGAAAGATTATTAATGCTACTGTCTAGAAACTTCCAAGTTTCCAGAGAGCCCCCACAGGGATCTGATCTCAGACCTGCCCTCGATGATGGTGATGATGTCGTTCATCTGGATCTGCAGCTTGTCTGACTCATCGAAGTCCTGCAGGGCTCGCATGTCCGTGGGCAGGGTCTGGTGGTATGAACACCACAACATTTCTCCATGTCCCAAACTCTCAGGCCCCTCTCTGTCCACTGTAACATTACTGGTTCTGACCCAGATGAAGCTGACGCATATCTGCTTACTGAGGTTCAAAACCAGCTTGTGACAGGCTGTGGCAGTATCATGATAATATGGAATATCATGTTTTTTTGAAAATATTATTCTGTTGTATAATATCTGGACGATGTGACACAAGAAAAATTCTATACTGGCCAAGCATCATCTACCCAGGATTTTTATCTCATTGGGGTTGATGGCATCCTCTTCTTTGGAACTGAACTGCCTGGTTGTGTGGCCCTGACTCACCTCCACCAGGAACTCACGCAGGGCCAGGAAGGTGGGCCGGTCGTCAGGCTTCTGGGCCCAGCATTGGAGCATGACATTGTAGATGTCCTGGGGGCAATCCTCAGGCCGGGCCAGCCGCTCGCCCTCCTTGTCCAGCTTGTGGAGAATCTGAGGCACACAAACAAGTAACAGCAGCGCTTTGGAAGGAAGGACGAGCTACACGTGGCTTGGATGAGGGTGAAACTACTCCTCATGTTTGATGGGGAGTGACAGCTAGCAGGGGGGGGGGGGGGGCACTTACCTGACTTCCGTTGAGGCCGAGCCAAGGCTCCTGCCCACAGGTGTACATCTCCCACAGGGTCACGCCAAACATCCAGGTGTCGCTGGCGTGTGAAAACGTGCGGGTCTTCAGACTCTCAGGAGCACACCTGGGAGGGAAAAAAACACACACACACACACACACACACACACACACACACACAGACAGACACAGACACACACACACACATATGTACACAGCACCACAGAGATACAGTCAAGCTGAATGATCATAAAATATTCACACAGGACCAAGTATCAAGTAACCTTCTACAGTACTTCTCCAGACAATCTACAGAACTTCTAAGCAATGTAACCTGACTGCTCAGAAACACTCGAACCCCCCCACCCCCCCTGATGGAGTGCTCACCAGGCAAAGGGCACCTTTCGGTGCTCCTGCATGACGTAATGGTCGTCGTTGTTGGGCAGAGCCCTCATGAGGCCGAAGTCGCCGATCTTGACGAGGTCGCCAGCGGCCAGCAGGATATTGCGGGCGGCCAGGTCACGGTGGATGAAGCGGCGCGACTCCAGGTAGGCCATGCCGCTAGCGACCTGGATGGCGTACTGGCACAGCGTGGAGATCAGCAGGTGGCCCTGGGACTTCCGGAGCCGGTCCAGGAGAGACCCCAGCGGCGCAAGCTCCGTCACCTAGATCCAAACGCAAACAGAATGACCCTGGTGTTACTCAACCAAAAATGGCCACCTCCCCCTTGCCCTCCCCTCAGGAGAACATCTCACCATCTTCATGGGGTGGGTGAGCACCACGCCGTAGAGCCGGATCAGGTTCTGGTGGTCCAGCGAGTGCATGGCGTTCACCTCACGGATGAAGTCATCCAGGGCGTCAGGCTGGCTCAGTACGTCAGTCTTTAAGCACTTCACCGCCACGCTGAGCTGGAGATATCAGGGAGATTTGGGGTTTGAGTGAACGGCCCCCCTCCCCAGTGCACCATGAAGCTCTCCTCTGGTCCCTATCGGGTCGTTTTATTCCCTTTACGACCTGTGGGTTCGCTGCTCGAGATCGAGGCCTTTCCCAGATTCCCAGCTCTGCTCTCGGGCCAGAACCCTGCCTTGCGGCCCAGCTGTTTGCACAGATGGACGACCGGGGCCCACGGAGGCCGATGCTTGCTTCCATGGCAACAAAACATTCCTGCCCCGTGGCCTGTACTACGAAGGGCTTACTGGCTTATCAGGGTAACTTGTCGAATTTAAGGTAGTCTGGGCAAAATGTAAGTGAATGAATAGGAAGTCCATTTAAACTGTGGTACCTTAAATTCAACAAGTTACCCAGATAAGCCAGTAACCCCGCTTCATAGTACGGGCCCCTGGTCGTCAGGTCACATGACAACATAAACAACTCGGTACCAAAAGTGAGCAAGACAAACCACACTAAAGGCGTTGCTAGGGGGGTTTTAGGATTATTTTTGCCTCACCACCTTGCCCACGGGTGCCAGCCACTCCCCACGCTTGACCACGCCGAAGGAGCCGTCGCCCAGCTTCTCGAACAGCGCCAGGTCCTTGTCGCTGATCAGGCAGGTGAGGGCCTGCTGCTGGCCCTCGCTGGGGGCCGGCGGGGGGGATGCCTTGCGGAAGGTGCTGGCCGGCTGCGTCTGGAAGTCGCCGTCGGGCCGCTTTCCGCTAAACACCTGGAGGGAGTGAAGGGGAAGCAAATGGGGGGCGTGGTCACTAAACTAGCCTCCTGCAATTTGGCCAATCACCTGTCAGTCATAACCCCACCCACATGACAACCTATCACTGTTGAGACTCCACCTCTGTCCCCATCACCTATAACACTACTCCACTCTCCCCACCCCTTCATCCAATCAGCTGCAGGCATGAGACATCAGGTGATTAAAAAACATATCCTGAGTCTATACTCTTGTCTTGCGGCAGGTAATGCAGATCCTTTTCCTGAGGTGGAGGCAAAACTGCGCCATGATCTGTTCAGGTGGAGGCAGCCTCCGGTTAAGTCCTGCTGGCAGGACAGCCAGCTCTGAGGCAGCAGAACCGCCCACAGCACCACATGAGTGTAGGATCAGCGCCCAGATCAGCTGTGAGATGCTGAGCCGCCCCTGTGGGCCTTCTGGGGGTGGGACAGGAGCTTTGCCACGTGACCTGCTGTGGGGGGGCAGTGGCGGACCTGCAGTACCCTCTACGTATTTGAACAGGCCGTTTTAAGTCAAAGTACTGACTGAAATAATTTTTTTTAAATGCTGTACGGTTTGGTTTGGCTACACATCCCAGTCAAGGAACTGAAAAACCACAAGTGCCCCCCTCCCTGAAAAACCAATACTGGACAAAGTGACCCCAAACACGTAACATGGATGCAGCCAATTACAGCGGCTCCTTCCACTGCCCAGAACGGAAACAAACATGTAATTTTAGAACGGCCTCGGCTACCCCC
>JAODKF010000049.1:4609076-4620464 GCA_026779585.1 Mormyrus proboscirostris
GCAGTTTCCTGGCCCCCACAACGGTATGCGCATGTGCGATGTCTTGCCCGGCCTGGGACCAGGCAGATGCGCGCCCACGCAGGACACACGCCGAGCTCAGCAGTGCACCTCGGTCTCCAGAACCTTCCCACCTGCAGGTTCGATTCAGTCCCAACCGGCTACAAAAGTCTAAGTCCCTCACCGATGGTCGCCACGACCCCCAACCACGTGACAGACGGGATTAAAGTCAATTCCTCCCGACTCCAGCCGTTGCATATGTGCCTCAAAAATAGCAAACCAGAAACGGAACCATACGGGCGAAAAAAAAAACCACAGGCAGACAGATGCACTCTGTTACACACATAAACACGGCAATTAAAGGTGGGAATTAAGTGAATTTTTGCCTGCTGGCTGTTTTTCATACATCAATTTCGTTTTTACATTTACCAACAATGGGCCTTAGGGAAAAAAGCTTCTCAGTGTGGTTTTTAACTGAACGTTTTTTACAAGAACATCACAGCACAGTACAAAGCGGGAACAATAAAGAAGAGAATGATAGAACTTGTGAGGAATCCTGATTCAGAGCATCCCCCCACCTCAGATATGAGCTTATTTACTCAGGCACCGGGCACAATGTGCTGATAAAAAAACAGAAAGTCACCAAGAAAAATGATAAGTAAAACATTCCTGAGATGAAGGGTGATAGGCCAGGTAGACGTCTATCTCTAGAAAACATATTGGTTTTGTTTTGCAATATGAGCGACTTCTGAGAGATTTCCGAGACTTCAGGAGAGGTTTGTGGGTAAATACCAGATTCCAGACTGCGGGTGAAAACTCCCTTGAAGACTCGAATCACACAAAGGCATGTTGCTGGCGAATTGTTGTTAACGTTTTTGTCTCCTTTGTTAAAAATTAGAACTGACTACATAAGAAATGAAATAGCAAGAGGCACACTGAAGGGTGGTTTTGTTCTTTAAATCAAGCTTTAAAAATTCTATGCATCCCCAGGGAAGTTTGTCTGCATATTGGGGGGGGCGGTATATAGTCTGGCATGTCGTGTTTGTGGTCTGTTTCAAGCAGTCTCACACATGCTCTGCTGGTTGAAGCATCTGGTTCCCTCCCCCCTCGACAGTCCGCATCGCTAATGCTAGCTGGGTACATGCAGAGCTGACGCAGTAAGCGCGCAAGCTGCAGCCTCGCGAGCTTGTCTCCTGCTAAGCCTGGGCTGACGGTAACCCAAAGTTACCCATAAGGCTTTTTGAAAGCAGAACATGAGATTTTACTGCGGCGCAGGACATAAACGCTGACACACGTGCCCAACAAAAATGGGTCTAGTGATGCCCATGTATGAAACTCACGAGATAGTAGGTCATTAGTTAATCCGGACTGGGGAATTACCCATAAAGGGCACCCACTCCTCCCTGCTTTCAAATCATCTTAAAACGACATCAAAGAAGTCTGCCTTCACATTAAAAAAGATAAACTGAGGAACTGGCCACCGCAGGCGAGTTGGTTCCCTGTGAGGGCAGGACAGCTGACATTAGGCTTAATACGGGGTATACTTGGCGTTTACGGAGAGTGATCCCTTTAGAAATAGACGCCGTACCCATAGCTCTGAGCTATTCTGCCAGCGCTTCCTGCCATCCCGGCTCTTATTTTGCCTGCGGACAACTCAAGCCCGGAGCACCGGGTGCCACTCCCGACAGGGCAAAAGAAAGTTCATACCCAAAGGAACGTACGGGGAGAGCCGCGAAGGATCCTAGTCCCATTCAAAACTGCGGTACTTTAAATTAATACAGCAGGTCATTTATTCAAAATGTGTAAATCCTAATAGCGTCTACGTGGATCAGTTTTATACCGTCACATCGATACGAAAAGCAGGACAATCACAACCATGCTGTGCAGTGATCGATTACACTGGAACGTGGCCTGATTGCAATGGGAAGGGCTCGGTTTCGTCCGGACGAAGGTGACATGCACATTTCATCATCTTGCCATCGGATGCAGAGATCTGATTACGAGATACACTTCCCCATTTCACATTGACTTTCGCATCAATGTGGTTTAACGGCGACACGCTGCACATTAAAGCTTTGGAAGGTGACACCGTCCGGCCAGGCACCCAGTTTTGGTTCAGGAAGCCCCGACGATGGGGGTAGTGGGGCAGCGTGTCTCCGGGTGTTTTGGAATGGGACTCGCATGCGCCAGGTCAGCTTGCACGGGAAACTGCATTGCGCCGGTCGACTGGACAGGTGTGCAAATGAAAGTGCTGGAAATGCTCTGTAAAAGTCGTATTTAAAACGTGTTCCTCTGATCTTATCATACATAACGACTAGAAAACGGCATTATAATTCACACTGTCGAAACAACTTGTACCTCATCGGACATCACTCAGGTCATTGCGACATTAACCTTATTCTTATGCAAAAATATAATGGAGGGAATAAAGTTTTTTTTACGCTTGAACCCAGCGTGCTTGACTCGAGCCACGAAAGAATGGGATTAGATGCCCATGTGTATTGCGCGCCAGCAATTGCCCTAAAAATTGGAGTTCAGCGGTTAATTTACGGCCTCTGCCACGTTACTTCAGATCAAAATCCGTGAATGGGGCGCAGAGACCAAGCTAGCTGGCTAACAGCATGCAATCCGTTCTGTGACAGCGAGGATTGTGAAAGTACCTGTCAAAAGCTGCCCTTCCTATCCGCAGATGGACAAGCCTCAGGGGTCTTCGCTTTATTGTAAACCGCGTCTCCGTCTTTGCACCTCTTCTTCTGGATACAGTCGTCAAGAAAAAGCTCTAAACTGTAGAGATTACGCTGAACTAGGGCCGGTGGGAAAGCTTTGTCCGACACGACTGCGTTTATCCCTCGCCTGCACGAGCTCTTCCCGTGTAGAGCATTACGTTACTAGCGTCACCTCTCCATTGCTCGCTCCCTTTGTACATACAGCAAGTCAACCCACTCTTAAAGGGATAGGCTATGCTTCCCGTGCAGCTTCGTGCACTAACAAAGACAATGTCAAACTGAGTTTTTTTGTTTCCTAAAAAGTGTGTGTGTGTTATTTTATTTTTAAAGAAAAACTTTCCCACCGTTTAACTGAGGTTGAAAATGCATGTATAATAATTTATATTATATTCAATGATGTAAGAACACTCTATAATCGAAAGTGTCCTATTTTATATATGCTATTTTAATTGCATGTTTTGTAATTGTGGCGTTTTCCTTTAATGTTTTCCACGTGTGGCACATGTATACATCGGTCTCTTAAACACTACTGCCGCAATGTGGCCACACCGCGGAACTACAAGTACGTGGAAATGTAGTAGCGTTTGGATTGGAATGAGGTAACACTCATATTTCATTATTCCAGTGCCATGCACAGACTAGTCTGCATGTAAAAAGCGTAATTATTAATACTTTAAGTTCAATATGTATTTCTAATTTAGAGTACCCGATGAGTGAATAATTACAACTACTGACAGCGGTGTAAATATTTATTGCCGAAAACAAATGTAAAGGTACACTTCCACGCACACAAACATTCAGAAAGAATCACATGCACCCTCCCCCATTCAAAATACGGTCAAACATGTATTTTTTTACATTGATAAAACAAAACTTTATAACAATTCATCAGAAGAGAAAGAAAACCGTCGGACATTTTAAATAAACATTCACCTTCAAAAACCAGTTTGCTTAAAATGCGTGATGTATGCGCCGACTGATTAGACTATTAGAAATCAATCCGCATCGCATTCATTGGCTTTTTGAAAATGAGCCCGCAAAACAAAAAAATGGTATAAGAATAAGAGTTAACTACATTCGGACTAGCTAGCCTACTGCCTAACTCAATACATCTTCATACCGCTCTTTTAGTTTGTCTTATGATGCAGCTGCTTCTGCACGGCAAATTAAGCAGTGGACAATACGAAAGGGCTGGTGCCCGACAGCGACATTCAGTCACCCCCGAAAGCACCAAGTGAAATACAGAACGGGTTTAAATGTTCGCTTTAAAATGTCCAACGTGAAAGGAAAAAACACTTACAGAACGTCTCAGGTTTTAAAAGCTATTCATACAAGTAAATCTGAGAGATTTGCTTTAGGATCAACTTCAAAACTAACCAGCCACGTAAGTCAAAGTCGCCCACGCACAGATATAGGCTACTACTGCCGCTTTCAACATGAACTTATCTTCCGGGGGAGGAAAAAATAGAATTTTTATAACAATTAGATACAGACATTTAAAGTACGATTATTTCAGTAATGAGAGCAGCAACCCAAGAATTAACGCAAGAAAAATGCGATATGAAATAGAATGTGCGAGCATATATAGAAGATTTAATGAAATTCAAGAATTTTCGAGGCTGTGTTCATTTCATATGTACAATCACTGTAGTAGAGTTAACAATACACATGCATACATTTCAAACAACTTAAGCAATTGACATTTTTAGATTCTAAGTCGGGAAACATCCACAATTCGTTTATTAGTCATCAGCTCATTACGGACAGATGGCATATTCCGTAAATGTTTCGAAAATGTATTCTCCATAAATTCTCTAAAAATAAAATAAAAATGACGGCATTTCGTTTTTCTGTCGCCGGCCTGCACCAGAGGCGAAGCTTCGCGCCACTGTAGCTCAAGTATATCTCAGTTATGGGAAACGCTGTTCCTGATAAGTATATACACCCTACAGTGAAATATGAGGGTCACTGCCCCCGATATATACACGTTGGTAGGCAAAAACTACCTTCTTTATCACATTATGGAAGACACTGCTTCCGATAATGGTTTATGGATAGAAATAATTTTTACCAAAAAAGCCAATATCAGAGACGGCCGTTTTCGGCATGCAGACCTGCTGCGTCATTATTATTCTGTTAATGACGCGTTAGATTGTAAAGTGTCCATCACCAGTACTGGTCGAAGCCCATGCAGGAAAGATTCACCGCCAATGCCTCCAGTCCGAAGTGAAACTGGCAGGCTAAGTAAGTGCCGCCTCAGAACATGGTGTTCCAGGTGGCCGCCTATGTTGCCTGAAGAGTTAACCGGCAAGGAGGGTCAGGGTTAATTTAGTTTTGAAACCAAACCTACCCTCCTATCACAAACACTATGCTCTTTTTCGGCCGTTTCTGTTAATGCCCTTTGGCAAACAATTCATTTCGTAGCAGATGCTGCTGTGTCAAGTCGACAGTATAACTGTCAGTTATGGAAGGCACTGCTTCCGATAATTACACATTAAAGACGCCAAACAACATTTATAGTGAACCCTGATAAATAAATACCATAAAATATGAACTCAGTGCCAACTTAGGAGAGTAGACAGACATTCTCCGCTAAGACTGAGATCGCCGAGTTGTAACATGGTATAAAGGGCTTTCATAAATGAAATGCCAGTCTGATGGAAACGTAGATTTCAACTGGCTTGTTGGTTAAAAACAAAAAGTCTTTGCGAGGTACGTTTCGGGAACAGTAAAGATGTTTCACTCTCAATGTTTTAAGGATCACTTACTACTTCACTCCTGTTGGGCTTCCTAACTCAAGAAATTTAAAAAATACAACACAACCTAAAGAAACTATTCTGTAAAATATACCTGAAAATAGAAAAAAAAAAAACCTATCTGGTTAATGACGAAAAAGAAATCTCCCAATTCCCCCTTAATAGAATATTTCATTTTACAAGAAAACTATAACTGAGGGTTAAGGGTATCTCATGGTAGACTTTGTTTGTCTCTCTCTATATATTGTATATTATGATTCAAGACTGGTGAGTGTATTTTATTGCCCAGTTTCCTTTGAAATATTTAGACAATTTTACCATCTGAGCCTGGAATTTTTAAATACTGCATAGAAATTATACGTAGAAGGTAGACAGATTGAGCAGGAAACTTTGCAGGTGTATCAGAGTCATGTGTTTAGTTTTCAGGTACTGGGCAGGCAATGGTCTAGATCAGATTGTCTTTCTCCCACACCTCCCCTGACAGGGCGTTGGCACAGCCTTGAATGGTCCAGGTGGCCAGAGCGAACTGGTTATGGAACCTGTCCATGTCAAAGTATTGTGGACCCTGGTTCAGCTTTTTGAGGTGGTCTACCAGGTCCGAAAGCGTGTGCGAGCCAGAGCCTAGGATGATGTGGCGGAACGGATTGTCATTTGGCGAAACGTATGGTGAGAGGAGGTTGTGCTCCACCTGGAGGATGAAAGAAAAATAACAGAAATTAAGAGCTACTCATTTATTCATTCATTTTCCAACATGCTTTATCCTATTGGGTCGTGGGGGGTCTGGAGCCTATCCTGGAAGCAATGGGCACGAGGCAGGGAACAACCCTGGACAGGGGGCCAGCCCATCGCAGGGTACACTCACACATCGTTACCATTCACTCACATATGCACACCTACGGGCAATTTATTAACTCCTATTAGCCCCAGCATGTCTTTGGACTGTGGGGAGAAACCAGAGTACCCGGAGGAAACCCCACGACGACACAGGGAGAACATGCAAACTCCACACACATGTAACCCAGGTGGAGACTTGAACCTAGGTGTGAGGCAACCAGAGGTGTGAGGCAGCAGTGCTAACGACTGCACGCCCCCATTAAGAGCTACTCTGAAGCATTAAACTATGTTACACTACATGATCGCTAGAGGTCACCCAAATAATAAACCTTAACATATGTAAAAATAAAAAGGGAGAAAATTATTTTAGGATAAGAATTATATGGCTCCATGAATCAGGAAGCAGCACAACTGAAACTTTTTACAGGAGCTTTTTTTCATCCAGTCACTCCAACACACAGGTTTGCTCACAAATCCCTGTTTTTTTTGTACAAAATACAGAACGACTTCTTGTCAGGAGTGCTGGGATGGGCTGTGAAATGTACCAGGTGTCTGAATTTAGTGATACATTTCCTGCTTTTTTTGTTTTCCCTCTCCAGTTCGCCATTTATTACAGAATTATCACTTAAGTATTACAGAATTACATTAAATCCATTCGGTTTCACTTGAAATCCATACTTCCTAGTTAAACAGAAATTCTTAAGTGTGGCTTATTTCCAGTCTGGATTAAAGACCCAGTTGCAGCATCTGCACCTGCTCGCCGTACGTCAGATGGGGTGGGATTCTGGTGTTGCTCTCCAGATCCCCTTACCCTCATTATGCGGTCGTTGATGATCCGGCACATTTCCACATCGTCCAGGTCGCTGTTCTGGATGTCGCTGATGAGGTTCTGCGACGCGCGGCTGAAGGATCCGGCAGCGCTCATCAGCCACTGGGCCGTAAGCGTCTTGGGTATGTTACCACCCTGGGGTGTCCAACACAGAAAGGCCCAACTTGCATTACCTCACAGTGAGGCACACAGTGACAGAAGAGTGCTCTGACCAACTTTACGCATATCTGTTAGTTTTTTTAAGTCTTCCTGCTCACCCCCACCCATCCTGGAGACACATGACGTACCTTCTGCTGCTGCCACAGGTTTCGGTTGATCTGAGCCACAAAGGCACGGATCTGCGAGTTGTACTTGGATACGTCGAGACTGAGCAGGCGGTCGTGGACCAGCCGGAGGGCCATGTTTCCAGCTATCTGTGCCACGATTTCGGCGATCTGTGGCGTGCGAAGGGTGATGCTGTCCAGCTTCTCCCTGGTGTCCTCCAATGTGCCGAAATACTGGTAGGTGATATCCTGATGGGGATTCTTTTAAAAAAGGTGCTTTTTCAGAAGTCGTCACATGCATTTCTCCACAGATCACAGTCACAGTCGCTTTTAAATATATGCAAGAGGTTCAAAATACAAGAGTTTAAGGGTCATTTCATACAGTCAGTCTGCATTCATCCATCAGATTGAAAATTTGTTTTAATATTGTATTATAAAATATTAACCATATATGGTAATGAAAGAATGAACATTACTAAATATAAACACTTAATTGATACTTTATAAATATAACATGAGGAATTTCAGTAGTAGAATTAGTAGAAGTAACAATTAGAATTGAAATGAGCTTTATTGATCTCAGCAGGAAATTGTAAATGATATTATTATTATTATCAACAATATTATTATTATTATTATTATTAATAGTAATAATAATAATAATAATAATAATAATAACAACTTTTTAAATATCCTGACCCGGAAACCCTGACCCAATACCGTTATTCATTTTATTAGCTGTGCCTAAAATTCAGCACCAGGACAGAAAGTTCACAATTTCATCTCAATGTAGAATTACATTCTCAGAGTTCTGGCCAACAGCAACTCAGCAGCCATGGGCCACTGCAGACTAACCTCGGGTTTGGGGTCTGCGAAGAAGAAGGAGATGGACGGGATGCCAGAGAAGACCGCGAACGGGTAGGAGGCGTCATCCACCTTCATGGGTTTCAGGCTGGAATAAAAGAGAGTGCATTATGCCACACTGTACCACGAGCCAAATATCAGCATAATATCCGCAGAATCCCTTATAGTGCAATTTTACCGAAGCCATTTATACTGCCAAGTATTTATCTCTGCACAAGAGCATAAAACCGAGAGCCAATTTCATGTTATATTCCACTGTGCTAACTGTGCTTATTCTTTGCCAGCTAATCTATGTAAGTTTTGATTATTATGGTCTCAGATCTAGTGTTACTAGGGTGACAAGATAATCCATGTCAGGTAGGTTGCTTTGAGCTAGGACAGGATTTGTAAACCACCATTTCAATTAAAAAGACCTGGATTTCACTTAAGCTCTGAGTTTTTGTTGTGCGCTGATTATAGTCAATATCTTACAATCATGCACATGTCACTGATGTTAATGTGAAACAGCTGGATGAGTCTTTTTAGCATGGAAACAAACCAGTGAAATCACAAGAAGAATTGAACTATTCAGTCGAGCACAGGAGCCTTTCAGTTTGAAAGCGGTTTGTAAAACCTGAAGTAGCTCAAAGTGTCCCCCTGACAGGGGTTAGCAGGTCATCCTAACTGTTACACTTCACAGCTGTCATGAGCACATAACTGAATGCATCTTCTGAGTAAAAAGGGACAGCACCATCACAGTCTAGATTATTGTAACGTTCAGTATTCAGGTCTGAACAAATCTCTCTGTCCTCGGCTACAGTTAATACAAAATGCTGCGTAGAAATTATACGCTTCTAACCCAGTCTGACCAGAGAGCACATATTACTCCAGTTTTGTATTCTCTGCACTGGCTGCCAGTTCTCTTTAGAGTTCATTTTAAAACCTTGGTACTCACTTATAGAGTGCTGCATGGTCAAGCTCCTAAGTATATTGCGAGTCGGGCTCATAGGTCTAATCAACAAGACCTTCTAGTCGTCCCCCGCACACAACTTAAGACACATGGGGATCGTGCTTTTCAGTCAGTTGCACCTAGACCCTGGAATGCTCTTCCTCTAACTTTACGCTCTGTTGAGTCAATTGACTCCGTTAAAATACATCTTAAGACTTTCTTGTTTAAGAGTAGAGCTGAGTTAACGCTGATTGGGTTTTGTTCTCATATTTTTCAGGTGTCTTTACAACTCATTTTTCTTTTTTTATATTCCTCTTGGTATTCTAATTTATGTCATATTTTTGTACAGCACTTTGTGACTTTGTGTCTGTGAAAAGTCCTTTATAAATAGATTTTACTTATTTACTTACACATTTGAGATGAGAGGGGACCAGTTACTTACTTTTGTGTTTGAAAGTCAACCTTGGACAAATCCGAAGACTGAATCAAACTCTTCATCTAAACAAACAAGAGGTACGGAAGGGAAAAATCACGACAAGAGTAGGAGAGAGTTGAAGGGCCATTGTGTAAACACTGACGACATGTCATGTTTTACCTCTTTGAAAGTGTTCTCCAACAAGCTGTGCAGTAGTGGGCTCCCAAATGCTAGGAATGCTTTTTTCCCTGGGGAGGAAATAGTGGTAAAATTAAACAGGGCATTTATTTTTATTTTCTTATCTATTTACACAATTTTCTCCCACCTCTATTTTAAGTTGTACACTTCGCGTTTACATCTGTGCACCTTATGTTCCTCTGCTGCCGTGTGCAAATAAACCTCTACGGTTTATAAAAATGAAACACCTTTCTGAGTACCTCAAAAACGCCATAACTCACCTCTGATTAGCCCATCCAAGTTTATGTAAGAAACAGCTTTCAGATTCAGTGTGGTGAGGTACCCCTAGCAGAAAGAGAAACAAGCACTCTCATGTCTCACTCTCCACCCAGGGCAAACACTCAAATATTTGCACTGATATAACAGGTATTTACCTCCAGCCACTCGGTGGCGCCAACGTTCCCATATTCTCCGGCAGACCAACTTGCAAAAATAATACTTCTCCTGGGCTTGAATCCATCTGCACCATTAACAATAAGATTCGAAGGTGTTATAGCCAGAGTCTTCCTGCAAGCACCAAGCCACAAGTTCCTGTCCATTATTTTAAACTTGCTACCGGATATTTGCAGTGAGTTGGAAAAGCACAGGATTCTGGGTGAGGTGTACTGATCCACTGATCGAAAGGGTTATTATAGGTTATTTTCTATTATGTTTTCATATGTTCAAATTCCATTTGAAATCCAGTTTAATTTTTACATTTAATTTTATTTAGTTTTACATGTTTTAATTTTTATTTGAAAGCTACATTTAATTTGATATATTTCACTTTCAGTTTTAGTAATTTTGTTTCTGGGGATAGACTGAAAGTTGTAGAGCTGTTTTATGTGTCTAATCTTTAGAGAATCCTCCATGACTGTGCAGTGCATGTTATGCACTAATGTCCATAAAATGGGCAAAATGACCGTTAATACCTGAAGCACATCTACAGGCAATATAC
Source organism: Mormyrus proboscirostris (assembly GCA_026779585.1). Lineage (NCBI taxonomy): Eukaryota > Metazoa > Chordata > Actinopteri > Osteoglossiformes > Mormyridae > Mormyrus > Mormyrus proboscirostris. The sequence goes on from JAODKF010000049.1 coordinate 4,619,863, forward strand.
TAGAAGTTTCCTCAAACAATTTTCATCAAGGTGTAAAGAAAAAATCATTAATTTTGCTAAATACTAAAGCCACAAGTAAAAACTGTAACAAAGTATTCATTTGTTTTTGTTATTTCACTTAGTTTTAGTTTATCTATCATTTCAATTAGTTTTATTTTAGTCTAAATTTATTTTAGTTTACGACAATGTTTCCTTATAAATTTTAGTTTTAGGTAACGAAAATGGTTTGGAGGCCCGTGGCTAAATTAAACAAATAAGCAAACTATCATGAACATCAGGGGGCTGTTCCATGAAGCGAGCTTATAAAATGGAGAATTATTTGTAATAGCCTCGCGTGAGTTAGCCTAAGAGTTGACTTCAGGCTCATTGAGTTCCACGAACAAAATTCAGGTGTATTTAATCTCCGCTAATTCAAGCCAAGCCTGACAAGCGAGGCTCGTGCACGTCCACGCGATATAAAAGGCAGCCTTGTTAATCGATGCTGGATGAGTAAGAATGGAAGGAAAGGAAAGAGCTGCGTTTCCCCCCCAGGCGGAGCAAGAATTATTATTGCAAGCCTATGAGGAAGACAAAGATATAATAACTAGAAAGGGGAACACGAG
>JAODKF010000049.1:4620564-4631914 GCA_026779585.1 Mormyrus proboscirostris
TGACATAGTAACTAAGCGGAGCTTCAGGTTAGCCTCGTTCGTGGAACCGAATTTGGAAAAATTAAGCCGGGATTGTCAAAATAAGCCTGGCTTTTGAGGTTAGCTCGCTTCGTGGAACAGCCCCAAAATCATCTGTTATTATTATTATTATTATTATTATTATTATTAATGTAGATGCGATTTCCCCAATAATGTGCAGCTTCATCGTTAACCAACAATCAAGATTACATATGGCTAGCCAGCTTTGAAAAAGTAAATGGTGGTGCTCAGCCCCCCATACACTGGTAAGAGTGACCCTCGCCTAAGATTCAGTGAAGTCTCACAGGGTGCCGTCCTCCCTCCCCCCACTAACCGTTCGCCACCATCTCTGAGATGGCACGAGCCAGTTCCATCATTATGCTGGTTCCCACTGTGGCTTTGGCAAAGCCAGGTCCCCATGAGTCTCTCTGGGCTCCAATCACAACATAGCGATCTAGTGAGGAAAGAGAAAACAGTTAAATTGGAGGTGGGGGGGGGGGGGTCATACAAGACAGTATGACATTGGTATCTATGCCGATTACATCCATCATGTACATAGGTAATGGTCTGACCTACGGCTCCCTGCCACATACCTGGATCCACAAACCCCTTTATGATTCCAAACACGTTGTGAATCTTCTTCTCCACAAGTCTGTTATTCACCTCCACAGTGACGATGTCATCATCGCTGCCCAGATTATAGGTGATGCCCATAAGCCTGCCTTCTTCCCAGTTGGGCGGAGGATTCTCTCCAGACATATTTCTGCATCAGGGGATGAAAACAATTCGCCAATGAGCACCACCAATACATGTGAAAATTCCCGTTGGCTTTTGACCCCGGGAGGCTGACAGCTGTTCCGCAGAGCAAAGATTCCCCTTCTTCCTCATTTATAATCACTCCAATTCTGCAATCAAAAGTCAGTAATGCGGCTACGTCAGGACTGGCATGTGTCTGAACACCACCTGGAAACTTGCAAAATATAATATCCAGATTTATTCCTATATTGCATTCCCCCCTTAATAAGAATTTCATTGCCATGATTTTTCTCTTGGTTATTTGCAATCTGCTACCCACAAACTACCTCAATCCTTTAAATTATTCGGTCTCAAAAAAACTACCTTAACCCACAATATATCAGCCCTAACAACATGCTACTTTGCACTTAACTTTCCAAACCTATTTCAAAAACTAACAGCGACACAGAAAGACAATCATTTGCCTTTTTATAACTTTCCCCTTTTAATTTTTCCCTTAAAAAAACGTAACCTATGTAATATCCATTATCCTCTTACTCAGTAACATTCACACACTCGGGCCCTCAGCTGGTGGGTGTGTGTGGCTCACTGGTTTAGGACGCTGTGCCCATTGAACATTCCCAGTTCAAATTCTAGGGTCTGCAGAGTGATATCACCATTGGATCGTTGAACAAGAGCTTTAGCCCCCATCTGCTCCAGGAACTGACTGACCTTGCATTCTCAAATGTACATCACTTTGGATATAACAGTCTACAACATAAATACAATGCAAACTTATTTGAGCTACCTGAATGCCTATAATAATAATTAATAGAAAAAATGTCTCTGAGGAGACTGGCAACCTATTGTAATACAGTATTACACCCTCTGGACAAATTAAAATATTATCATTTACGAAGTAGGAAGCTGGAAGTTCATTGATGGGGGGGGGGGAGGGCAATCACATCTACCAAGACAGAAAAGCGTGTGAATCGTGTGATGAATAATCAGCCTCGACCTTGAAGCTGTGGCAGAATGGCAGCACATGGCCGCATCGGCAGCCACTCTCTGCTGCGTCAGCTAACTGACCAGCCAGTCAGAACTCAGCCTCCGCTGATATCTGGCCGGTACAGTTAGGCGAACTCGCGGGCATCAGCAGCAACCCGATAATATCCCGTTAAACATTTATGATGAGAAAAGGAGCTCTAACCGGAGAAGAGGCTGCGAAGTTATGCTTCCCGCATTATAATGTACTACTCTTAGACTGCCATTAATAGAATGTTTGGTTAAAAGGCTATACAGTTTTCTTTTACATTTATACAATTTTATGTATTACAATTTTTTGAGAAGTAATCAGTCGCACCCGAATAGCTGGGCAGCCGCATCTGCAGAGATTGTCTGAGCCAGGATGTTGGGTAGGCCCGAGGACTGAACCGGGGGGAATTGTGTGTGGTTAAAAGAGGGAAACCCCGGGGTGTAGGGATCACCAAAGCCTAGGTGGACCTGAAAAAGGGGGAAAAGACAAAAAAAGACATCGAATAGCACAATGGAGGAGATAGAAATGACACATGAAATAATTAGGCAGTACAAAATTTGTTCCATTTAAAGGTAAATTTAGCCAAAGCTAATATATGTGCTACAGTCTGGCTCTGTTGGACACACAAAGGAAGGGGGGGGGGGTGTCGACAGGTATGAGTCACTGCCTGGTGGCCACTCACATGACCATAAAGCTCCGTGTTGGGCTGCAAACTGTAGTCAGCGGGATCCGGGTAGATGAGAACAGCAACCACTTGGTGTTTTTCAGCATTAGCCACCTGAAAAAAAAAAAAGATATAATAAATAAAACAAGCACAGCCGCAGACTCTCCCAAGTATCCAGAACCAGAGCTTTCATATAAATACGATTTTTATTCCCAATGATTTCCTTTAGGTCAATTTATTCAGTTGGCATTTGCATAGACACCATGAACCCCTTGCACAGAAGCCATAGTAATGATTTTCCTTCATTTGACAGTGATCCAGCCCCAGCTTCACTCACCTTTTCTGCAAAACTCAGCTGTCCTGCTCGGATCAGAGCCACACTTCCTGTCAGGTTTACCCCCATCTGTTTCAGAAGTATGAAGTCGTTCTCCTTTCCAAAGTGGGCGTAGACCAGCCTGCCCTGGGACGTGGGTCGAAGGTGATCAGGGGTGAGTTTTCAGAGGAGGAGGGGAAGGGTTGTGTGGTTCTGGCTCTGCACCACGTCCGTACTTACCTGCTTCACGCCGCTGGCGCTGTAGGCGGCATAGCCGCGAGGCTCCAGCTTCTTGTCCCTCATCGTGATCTTGTTGGTACCCGATGCCGGCGGGTTCTGGAGCTTGACGAAATGCGTGTCGGTCCAGGGCATCATGCGGTACTGCTGGAACCGGACCTTGATTTGCACGGCCATGGCCTCGTCGTTATCCGAGCCTGCCTCGTGGCTCTCCCTGGTGAACTCTCTGCATGGAGAGAGGTCACAACGCAATGCAATGAGCGCGAAGGGAGTGACTGAATAAATGACTGCCTTCATGTTACGATTTCTAGTCACCTTAATGTCCAGTAAGGTTAAGCCCAATACCAGGGTTCCCCGATTTTGGTCCTGGAGGGCCAGTCTGCAACACAGTTTGCAGATTTCCCCTCTCAAACATCTACTAAACCTGCTAATTAGCTGGTGAGCTGAATAAGGTGTGTTTTAGCAGGGAAATCTGCAAGTTGTCTTGCGGAATGGCTCTCCAGGACCGGAACTGGGGAACCCGGCCCCACACTAATCCTCTCAGTGGCAAAACTGACCACGACTTTGGAAAATGTAATGTTTTCATCTGAATAATCTGAAACAACAACAATGTCCACTATCCTGCAATCGACAACATTAGTGACTTTTCTAAAGCAGAAAGCGTAGGTTAAAAGTACACTAACTTGAAGACACTGTCGAATCGGTTGGGGCTGAGCTTCTGTTTCAGCAACCCTTTGATGCCGTCCCAGTCCAGTTCAGGCTCACTGTAGATCCTCGTCTCCTCGTCTTGCTTGTCACTGACGATATCCTCAGGACAACTCGGGGCCTGCTTATCCTGCTTATTGTGAGTTAGGTAGCCAATGAGATATCCTGAAAGACAGCAGACGTGACAAAGGTCACACGCTGGGTGTTTCTCAATATGCGTACTTGACCGTACTTATGTTCTCATGTACCCCTTTTACATCATCTCCCATTGACAAAGACCAGGTCCAATACTCAAGAACAGAAGTACAGAGGACAGTAAAAAAAAAAACCCGGATGTCGTTCTTGCCCTGCCCCAGATATCAAGGATACATTAGTTGCATTCTCTCCAAACGAGACCAATCCCATGATTCATTGTGCCCCAAGTTTGTTCTTGGAAGGCAAGTCAGTAAGACTGATCTTGCCAAGACCACAAGTATGATCTTCACTTTCTTGGTATTGGTATAACACTCTCTGATTGGTATTTTGAACTCATTCCCACAAATCCATACTCGACAGCATTGCCTCATTCCCCAACCAAGGAGAAGAACCTACAGCATTCACGGGCAGTTTCCACAGGTAGACAGTCTCTTACCGATGATGAAGATGAGCAAGGTGGTGGTGACCATGAAGCAGAGTTTCCGGGGGGTTCGCTGGGCATTGCACAGGTACATTTCCTGCATGTGCTTCTGACTCCAAGTTCCGTTCTGGTTCTGGTTGTGGTTCTGGCTGAAGTGATCCCCCACGGAGTTCCCAGTCTCTTCGTCGATGTCAGAGGACAGCTTCATCTCCACCTGACTGTTCTCACCCTCCATGTTCTGGGTCAGGTTGAAGCGTGTGTAGGACCGCGGCTCCCCATTAAACTGCAGGGGCAAGACGCAGCAGCTGGGTTAGCCAACAACAGGTAGCAGTTATAAAATTTACCACTGGTTTGGAGGGTTCATGTTACCTGTGAACCATGCATTTTACCCTTCATCTAATGTCTATAGTATTTTAAAAAGCAGTAATATCAAGGAATAAGCAACTTCAAAATATATAACTTAATATAAGCCTAAAAATCATTTTAACAGTTTTAACGTCCATAAGCCACTGCTGGCATTCTACAGTACTTATACTGCAATTTCTATATCAAAGGTAATATTCAGAAAAGAGGCACACATGCACTGTATTAACACATTATAAACACAAAATGCCATCAATTCTCCAGGAAGAGGTTACTAAAAATGTAATGGGTCTAAGCATGGCTTCCATTCACATAATATCAATAATTTCATTAATACTGAGTAAAAGATCAGAATCAGCGATGTTGATTAACTACTGATAATCACAGTTTTTAAAATGCTTACTATTTTGGATATTGTTGACCTTGCTTGGTCCATGTCTTTTACTCAAATCTGAAAGAAAAAACATGAAAGGGGTAAAATAGAATGTTAGCAAATAGCAACAATAATAACATTCCACAACATTATGTAGTGAGTTCACCGACACAACATGTAACTGAACTATTAATTCTTTAAATAACCACAGAAAAACATCTTCTTTTAAAAGAAAAAAGCAATTCAGATCAATCAGTCCATTCCAAGATACTATTTAGGTTTCCCTTTCTGAAGTTTTCAGACAGATGATGCACTACCATGCTTAATGCATATATTTCAAAACCAAATTTAGATCCATGTCTGAACATAACCGCTGATGATTTCACTGTGATCATTAATGAGGTTCCTGCATGAGGATCATCGCAAAGCTCCGTCTCTCTGCCCTGTGTGTCCTGTGAAGCACACAGATAACTTTACAGCGAATCTCAGGCCTCAGAATAGCAGAACCTACCACCATAAAGACAACCTCATACAAGCTCATTTTCCTTTCCTAAACTCACCTTTTCCTCCCATTCCATAAAGTATGGCAACATTGCACAGGAAATGCCGGCACACAATAATTAATTAAGCTTGACAGCAATGCGAGTAAGGTTATACTGATGGACACCTTGAGTAACAACTGCTTTACAGGAGAAGAAACAAGCTTGCATTTCTACCAAAGACTCCCCTTCTACACCATACCTGCCAATGAACCTTTATCTTATGACCCCTGAGCAATCTTCGTTTCTCAGTGCTGAAATACGGGGATCACCAGCCTTTTTGAAACTGAGAGCCACTTCACGGGTACTAAGCCATATGAAGGGCTACCAGTTTGAAACGCCCTCCTGAACTTATCTAAACTTCATGCATAATAAACATGTTTTAAATGCATTTTTTTTAAGATATTGTCATTTTCAAATCTATATAAATGCAAATGTGACTAAAGAAGATTAGCAACACGATGAAATTAAATTTTACACACTGCTCACTGGTGACTTGTGCTATTTTTAGAACAGGTATGCGGGCGACTGATGTGGTTCTTGGTGGCATCACGTTGGTGACCCTTGTACTACAGATTACTACCGGATAGCGTAGTGGGCGATAGGTGGCTCAGCAGGTTAGGAGAATGTGCCCGTTAATGGAAAGTCACTGTTTCAATTCTTAGTTAGTGTCAGCAGAGCACTTTCACTGCTGGGCCCTTGAGCAAGGGCTTAACCCCCGAATGTTTGAGAGACTGTGCGACCCTTAAAGAATGCATATCGCCTTGGATAAAAATGCCCGTCAAATAAATAATAAGTTACTGTATCAAAGAGGAAACAAGGCCCACAAACACCACTTCAAAGCTACTACTGGCTGGTGCAAATGGGAACCTAGAAAGTAACCGCAACGCCAATGAGAGTAGATGGCGATTGATAAGGCATGATAACATCACCAGCTTGTAGGTGCGAATGTCAAATTCTAGATGTTGCAAATTGTTATGATTATGTCCACTAGACTATTGAAAAGGTCATGTGAGTGTAGAATCCACAGATTGACTTTTGTGAAATCTTCGATCCATCACATTATTATTGTCAAATATCAAATATCACATGGCCTAAGCAACTTCCAAGCCCATTTTGTAAACCTGGAGTTATTTTACTAGGTCAAGGAAAAAACCATTAATGAAATCTCTAATCATACAGCAGTTTGCTGACAAATCAGTCTTCAAGGACAGGATTAGTGTCCTGCTTCCTCTGCCGTCTGACTTTAGAGGAACTTCTCCTTATTTTGTCTACTTTTATTGTGTCTAAGATCCCCCCCCTGTCTGGCCAGTCATAGTCCGTAGCATGTGACCTGGTAAAGAACCACCTCTGACTCAGAACCACCAGAGATGTCCCAACAAAAAAACCAACAATACGGTTGAAGCTGGCCAACCCCAGTTGCAAAGACCCGATTTCTGTGTGACTGACGCCAGAAAAAGGGAACAGCCCTACTCAGGCCTCCCAGCTCCACTGAAAAGTTTGGTGATTTTATGCGATTCACTCCCACAAGTTGGACAGCAAAGGACATCGTTAGGTCCAATCACTCTGTATTTCAAGCTGAGCCCCAAGAATTTTAGCCCCAATGCCAATCTTCGAAAATGAAAAAAGTCAAGCATCAGGTAAACTCGATTTAGCCCTTGATCTCTCCAATAGCTCCGCAAATTCTCCTGGACAGCATTCAACATCCCCATCCCCTTATCAGTCCTAAAGGCTTTCTATAAGACGTGTGCAGGAGAGATAGCAAAACGTACAGTTACACCCGGCTTGGAAACACACACTAACTGCCACACCACACCCTGGCAGAGTATGATGAAATCTTCATTCACATAAAAAGTCACCCCCTCAGAAAAAAAGACCATTAACAGTTCTAAATTAAATGCCATTAAACTCCTCTCCAAGGTCTGGCCAACAGATTAAATGTGCTCTGCATTCCTTCTCACTGTAGGGGCACATTAACCTTCATGTACAGTAGCTAACAGCCAACAATGTTCCTAGCCTCAACTCTGCATGCAGCAAATGCTGGTAAGAGTGACCTATACAAAAAGAGCACCAGGATTTATAGTGTTGCGAGTATCTGTCACAAAAAATACGACCCACTGCTGGATATCGGAGAGGGGGGCTGCCTGGACAATACAACGTACTGAAGAGAAAATCATAGTATTTCAACTTTGTTGTAAAGATAGAGGGGACACTCGCTATGGAGTGTCCTGGTGGTCACAGGGGTCACATACTCCAGGAAGAAGGGAATCGAATTCCAAACCAGAATAACATCAGCAGGTGAAATTCCTGCCAGGGCATCCAAGCATATGCCTGGTTTCCTAGTATGGAGTATGAGAAAAAAATCTCCCAGAGTCTGGGCATTACAGCTTCACTATATCAAAGACATTGTTTAGGATGCAAAATAGGCACTAAAGATGCAAGAAAACCAGCTAACAATAAGATGGAAATTTACAGTTTTAAGTAGCAAACATTATCAATGCAGGAACGCAGTGTTTCTAATATGTGAACAATAAGGTATTAAGCCCCTTGAAAAAAAGGGGGGCTGGCACATTTTCATCCACACTGTGGCAGATCATATGAGCGTCACACGGGAACCGTGTTGAGAGGACTCAGCCTTCCCGAGCTTATCCGGCGAAAAGTCGGGGTTCTTATTAATATAGCTCTGCTGTTCCCAAGTAGACGTACACTTTAATTAATTAATGTACAAGCCTAGATCTACTCCGCAAAGCGGTGAAGTACTGAATAGCTGTCAGAAAGGAGCAGTACCTGTGTCATGTTACATAAAGTTTACGCTAGGAGCGGTCTAAGAAGCGGGTAGAGGGGACGGGTCGGGTCGCCCTCCCCCACAATAATGCTGTCACCTTCATCTGTTAATTTACGATCTCAGTGACATTTCAGTATAATTTAAACCTTTAACCATGCAACGCTAACATGGTATATGCACACCGTATTATATAGTTGAACTGTAACAAGACACGAGTGACAGAAATAATCGCATAAAACACCACGTCTGGCACCAGGTGAAACTAACTCGGCTACGTAAGTAAAAAGTTTCTGTGAATCCCAGCTACATTATACCTACCTCATTCACAATAACGGCGAGGAGTTAAATCACAACGTCCTAAAGCGGTAACTGCGGTATTAAAAATGCGCAGAGTAAACTGCTGATTAAAAATGAATAAGGCACCAGGACTCTCCGCGGCGCGAGACCTCGTAGCCCCGGCAGCCCCCTGAAGGTCAGCGCACTCGAACCGCACCGGCCCTGCCTCCTGGCGGCCACGCACTGACCGGCTCAATGCGTGGGCTCGCGTGAGCGTCGACGCGCGATTTTGCATGATTTCGCCTTCACCTCACTTAGAGTGCGTCAAAAGTGCATTTTCTAACGCATGCTGACTGTTTGCTTACATGCTTGTTCTTTTGAGCGCCGTTTACTAAAAGAATGTCATACTCAGATATCCTGCGGCAAGTTTCCAAAACCCAGGTTATCTTCAGCAGCCATTTGAAAATAAGAAAATAACTTTAATTAAAAAATATTACACCTATAATGTAGTCTGACATTAAATTCCTGTTAATGCATATATTTGTATTATTTTTTACCGTAACAACTAAAACAATCGACTAATTCGACTAAATTAGAAAATACCTCTCACCTAGTCTACCGGCAACTTGCAATCCACTTTCCAGACGTGACGCTTTTCTCACTGTTAACATGCCTTTTCAGTCTCCTGGTTTTATTGGAAGGCAGTAATGACGTAGCGCCCCTTTCTCTCTCCGCTTGGGGGTCTCTAAAAGTGCTGGGTACGGTTCAGTTTTTTTCTGTTTACATAATAGGCCCATTAATCGTAGATTATGAATGCCGATGTTCACAGAAGCCCTACTGTATCTACGTGCGAAGACATTTACGCTGATTTACGCTTTAAGTTGAAATGTGGTTACCCAACTGATTACATAAAATGCACCACGGCTGCAGTTTAAAGTTTTCTACAAAAACATGTAACAACATTTATAACCAGACTAACACGCGTAGTTATACCGGTATAACCAGACAGACTGGCTAGTAAAAAATGACAGAATTTTATTACACAAAGTAAACTGCAGTTTGATATTCTGTAATATTAAATAATAAATTAGCATTAAGGGGGATCCTTGAAACACCTTTTATAACAGGTCTGGCGAAAGGAGTAGTTGACTAAGGTTTTTGTGCTTCCAAACCGCTAACTCAGTTGCATTCCAAAAGCTACCAAATTATGTCTAAAATAAATTCTAGGTCCAGTCATGCAAATGTCAGGATAAACCATGGTGGAAAATCAGATGGAATAAAACCTATGTTTTATTTCAGGGCTCTGCAGCTGTGAAAACAACGGCAATTTTTTAAAACAGGAGGAGGATGTGGATTTAGTCTCGGCGATAGTTGTTCCATGCGCCGCAGGTGGACACGGCTTAGGGAAGGGAAACAAAGCGGACCTGCTGCGTTCAGGGGAGCGACACTCGCCGCGCGGCTGTTGTTAACCCGCGCACAGCTGCCCATTTGCTCTGGCATAGTCAGCCCTGCGTGATTTCAAATGAAATCTCCGGCGCGGGGTGTTGCGGGAAATCCAGATGTGCGCCGTTTAACGTAGACCGTGCGGCTGCTGCAGGGTTGCAAGCTTTGGTCAGCTGGTTGGAGTGAGATTTTCAATTCAAGAGAAGTCTGCACATACATGCATGTAACCGTTTTATTACTCTATAAATAGTCAGTAGGGTTTGCAAACTACCTTGGCGCTTTTGATGCAGCTAAGTTTAAGTCTATAATGGAATACTATAAAATCCTTTGCACAACTGGTGGCTTGCTTACAGTCAGTCCCGTACGATTTCAAGTGACATCTCTGGCGCTGGGTTTTGTGGGAAATCAAGATGTGCATCTCTTCACACATGGGGCTGTAAAGTTGGTCCCCACAAAGCTGAAGTGCCTTTGGGGACCCACATTAATAGTTGTAAGGTAGTATGTATGCTAAATGTATGCTGAAGCTAAACATGCAGTAATTACCCAGACGATCCACAAACACCAAAGGGACTCCGCTATGCCCTGCTCTTTCAAACAGGCCTATTTTACTAAATTATATGTCATATTGGTTTTTATTATTACCGGCAGTGATGAATGTCAGAAAATTCATTGTAACGCTGTGTCTTTTAGTCTGTTTAATATTTTTTATTCTTTTTGCTTTTCCACAGAATTTGCCAGCAGAAACTGAGCTTTTACTAAATCTGTAACTTGCTGTGAGTACTGTGCGCCAGTAATATATCAGTGGCTTGGTTTTGTGGTTGGGTTGACGTGACCCTTTCTCAAGCGCACCAAGGTCACAAACTGTAAATGGCACTGAGTGAAAGTTAAGGGAGACGGAAATATGGAGGACAGCAATGTGGAGCAAAGGTAGAATAATTTCAGACCTGAAAATTACAGTTCTGGAGGGGGGGGGGTTCAAATGGAATTCCAGTATTAAGTGTTCAGGTATGTCCAGCAATATACTTGAATACAAGTTCTCTGTATCTATGACACATCTTTTTTATATTTCCCGATGTTTTGAACGTTTTGAGCAGACATGGTTCCGTCTTTTTCACGGTGAAAGACTGCAAGAGAGATTTCCTTCCAGAAATCCCCTGTAATTAGTCCTCGACTTGCATTATGCAAGTGCTTTACCACACCACCGAGGAAACATGTTATTAGGCTTTTTAACAAATCCAAATTAATAT